>JAHUTJ010074882.1:0-22438 GCA_036250325.1 Characodon lateralis
CCTGCCTGGTGTGTTCCTTAGTCTTCATGATGCTCTCTGTGCTTTGAACAGAACCCTGAGACTATCGCAGAGCAGGTGCATTTATACGGAGACTTGATTACACACAGGTGGATTCTATTTATCATCATCAGTCATTTGGGACAACATTGGATCATTCAGAGATCCTCACTGAACTTCTGGAGTGAGTTTGCTGCACTGAAAGTAAAGGGCTGAATAATATTGCATGCCCCACTTTTCAGTTTTTTATTTGTTAAAAACGTTTGACACCTCCAATAAATTTCATTCCACTTCACGATTGTGTCCCACTTGTTGTTGATTCTTCACAAAAAATTAAAATTTTATATCTTTATGTTTGAAGCCTGAAATGTGGCAAAAGGCTGAAAAGTTCAAGGGGGCCGAATACTTTTGCAAGGCACTGTAGTGAAGTGACTCACAGCCAGAGGCAAACTGGCATACGGGGCAACCGAGGAAATCCCCAGTGTACCACTGGCTTAGGCATTTCATATTTTGTGAATGTTTAGTTTTTAATAACCGCCTTTCACAGACGCAGGGCGGTGGTCCGTTGGTTCACTTCAGCCCGTGAACCACTGGCCCACCGCCCTGCACAGACACAGAGCGAGCGCGACATCAAGTACGGAAGAGGCGACAGTTTCTGGGGCGCTGACATTTTTCTCGACAATTGTGCCCTAAACTATGCCATATCAACCTGTTAAGGATAACCTTTATTTATATGACTCATAGCAGTTTTTCCCATTTATACCTTAATGATATAAAGCATAAGTTCTAATGTTTTCTTTTTGTTAGAATAGGACAAGAATGCTCATCGACACACATTACAAGGATAATTGGCCCAAGGTTTGTCATGAATGACCTGTGGCTGGGGCACTGGGTTTGATGGTGGAGCAGGCTGTAACTGGTTTGATTAGAATGCAGCACATTCTAATCATTAAGGATGGACACCCGCTACTACACAACCTAACAGATAGACACCACAATGGTGACACATAGTCTACTGATAATCACTGAGGCAGGCCACATCCATTGCATCGGAGTGCCAGATATAAAACTACATGAAAGAGCCAACTATCGAGGCTCTTTCTCATCCTTTCACAGACGCTACGGTCTGAGACGAGCCTCGGCGCTGACCTCTGTAATCAATCCTCTGCCTAATTTAGATTAAAGGAGCTAAAAGTTAGAAACTGTTTGAGAGTCGTTCATTTAAAAGTCAGTGTTAAATAGAGTCTGATCACTTCTGGGGACCAAGGATCGGAGAAACTCTGAGAGGTCTGACTGCCAACAGGGTGTGGTAGCTCGGACAAACCTCTCCTCTGTTCCAGTCAGGCAGATCAGCTCTGCTGTGCGCTGGCGAACAGCTGATCTGTAACACATGAACATGCGCTGCAGGGCGGCCAGCTGAGCTGACAATGAAGAGCGGAGATATGCCAGTTTGCCCCTGGCTGTGAGTCACTTCACTAAATGGAGACCAAAAACATTTTAATCAAAAATGCACCAGAAACCGAAACCCGAGTCCAGTCCATGTGAAAACAAGTCCAGTCTTAATTATGCAAGGATATTTGGAAAATACCGGCTCATTTTGCATGTGGTTTCATTCCAGCCGCTTAGTCTGGCGGTTCTTTTGCTTTATGTTGAGAGCATGGGAAATCTCCAACACGGACTTAAAATGCTGTGCAAATCTGTCAAGATCATATTTTCTGCTCTGAGATGCGCTGAGTATTCACGTAAGCTGCTTCTATTGGTGAAGCATGTTATCTTTCAAAACCAATCACATATATATAGAATATTGATGATGTATTACAGATATTTCCAGTTCCTAAGGTCCCTGAATGCAACAGCTGGGAATATGTTGTCCAGCCGCTGTGTTGAGCTGTCAGTCATGATTCCTCACCCATATGATCTGAGGCCCCGCCCCACACGCCAGGCTCTTTTGAACAAACTTTTATTT
The DNA here is from genome assembly GCA_036250325.1 of Characodon lateralis. Classification (NCBI taxonomy): domain Eukaryota; kingdom Metazoa; phylum Chordata; class Actinopteri; order Cyprinodontiformes; family Goodeidae; genus Characodon; species Characodon lateralis. The sequence goes on from JAHUTJ010074882.1 coordinate 1,964, forward strand.
TTCAGGTTCAAATGTTTTTCTTTTGAACAAACTTTTATTTATTAGGTTCAAATTGTTTTCTTCTGAACAAACTTTTATTTTTCAGGTTTAAATTTTTTTTTGTTTTAACAACTTTTATTTTTCAGGTTAAAATTTTTTTCGTTTGAACAAACTTTATGGCCCCAATTTAGCTCCAGAGATATCCCAACATTTTTCTCATTTGATAGAGAGAAAAGAATTGTGAACTCTTCCTACATTGAACATACATTGAATGTAGCATACGAAAGTCCGTCAAATCCTACTTCTCCTCGTTAGATCTCTTATTGAAATTATATTCTGTTATTCTAGGAAAACATTTCAATTCATGGCAAAGAAAACTGAAACTTTATTTTACACTTTATTTCATTTAAATGCCAAAAACCAAATCACTTATTTGTATTTACTTTAAGGTGTAATGTGTAATAATTAGCGGAAATCAATTTATTGGAATTAAAAAACAGCAACCATTGTCTTTTCAACTCCATTATTCATTGGAGTAAACAAAAATAATTCTGTGTGCGATCCAAATGGCGTTTTACTATTGCATTGTTTCAAAATATGAGCCAATAGCTTGCTTTGTCATCGTTTTTCTAGCTGCTTTGACCCACATGCAGAAATACACTCAGGAAACAGGAAAGGTTTAACAAGTTTTTTATGAAGTATTTTGAATGCTGGAGAACAAGGAACTCGCCGCTGTATGGAGAAAGGATCAATGGTAAGTAGCAGAAATAATTCTGGGTTGTTGATTTTGATATACATTGTTTACAGGCGGTGACTCAGAGATCTGCCGGGGGGAGAGAGACACGAAAACCTGGGAGGACACGAGACACGAGAAGGTAAGTACTCAGAATAATCACAAAGACATTTGTCTTGGCCAGCTAGAGTTCTTATGCTCCTCTGCTGATGAGGCTGATGGAGAACACCTGTGGACTCAGCTCCTACCGTGCGTCTGGTGCCATCTAGAGGTTGTATGGGGTTAGTAGCAGGCAAAAACAGGTGAACAGAAAAACTCCCAGAACTCCGACAGTACTCCCCCTTCAACGGCCACCGCCTGGCGGCCCAGAAGAAATGGAGGAACGGGAGGAGAGGTAGTCACAGATGAGGGACGGGTCGCAGATATTATTGACCGGGGCACCCATGTGGGGTCCTCAGGACCGTAACCCTCCCAGTCGATGAGATACTGCCAACCACGACCCCACCGATGGGACTCCAAAATCTGTCCAACCACATAAACTGGTCAATCTCATATGGACCAATGAACCTGGGGGCAAGTTTCTTGGACATCGATTTTAAAGGGATGTCACGTGACAAGAGCCAAACCTTCTGACCAGGTTGGTAATCGGTAGCTGGAACCCTTCTCCTGCCTGCGAACCTTTTGTTCGGCTCTGCAGTGTGTTGAAGAGTTTGTGAGATGGCTGTCCAGATATGTTTGCATCTACGGATGTGATGGCATATTCAAGTGACAGAGATCTCCTTTTCGTCAGCGGAAAACAATGGTGGTTGGTAGCCCAGAGCAGCTTCGAAAGGGGAGAAACCAGTGGCAGCAGAAGTGTGGTAATTATGAGGGTACTCGACCCTCATAATTACCCTCATGGAGTCTGAAAATGTGTTTCACCAGAAGTTTAGCTGTCTGGAGGGCCGAGGGTAGTTTTCTGAGGGGGATAAGATGACAGGTCTTAGAGAAATGGTTGATAATAGTGAGTGTGGTGGTCATACCTTTAGAAGTGGGAAGTCCGGTGACAAAGTCGAGGGCAATGTGTGACCAGGGTCGCTTAGGAATACAAAGAGGTTGCAATAGTCCTACGGGTGGTTGATTAGAGGAATTGTTTCTAGCACAGATAGCACAGGCTTGTACATATTCTTTAACGTCTCTATGAAGGGACGGCCACCAAACATTCTGGAGATGAGGGTGATGGTTCGGCTAGAGCCAGAATGGGCCAAGAACTTGGATGAATGGAACCAGTGGATCAGGCGGGACTGAACGGTTGATGGGACGTAAGTCCAATTTGGGGGTGCAGTTCCGGGATCTGGTTCAATCCTGAGGGCCCGGGATACCAGGTTCTCCACATCGCATGTGAGGGCTCCAACAACACAACTTGGTCGAAGGATGGGAGCAGGTTCCTCGTCAGAGTCGTCCCTTGAAACCTGTCGAGAGAGGGCGTCGGGCTTGATATTCTTGGAACCAGGTCGAGAGGTTAAAACGGGAAAAGAAAAGGGACCAACGAGACTGGCGAGGGTTAATGCGTTTGGCTGCTTGAAGGTAGGCTAGGTTTTAATGATCTCTCCATACCACAACTGGGTGTTCAGCGCCCTCNGAAGTTTGCCGTCAGAATTAGAAACTTGGGACAGCACAGCTCCTGCTCCAATGTCGGATGCATCTACTTCTAGAGTGAATTGTTTTGAAGGGTTTGGGTGAATGAGAATAGGGGCTTGAGAGAAACTTTCTTTGAATATCTGAATAGCAGCATCTGCCTGTGGAGTCCACTCAAAAGGGTGTTTAGTGGAAGTCAGAGCGGTTAATGGGGCCGCAGTTTGACTGTAGTTTCTGATGAATCTCCTATAAAAATTGGCAAAAGCCAAAAACCGTTGAAGCTGTTTGCGTGAGTCAGGAGTGGGCCATTCGAGTACAGCCTTTATCTTGTCTGGATCTGAATGAACCTGCCAACCCTCTGGGATGAATCCGAGGAAGGTAACAGAGGTCTTGTGAAACTCACATTTTTCATCTTTTACATATAATTGGTTCTCTAGGAGGCCTTGAAGGACCAGGCGGACATGTTGTTGATGCTCTGAGAGGTTCTTGGAGTAAATGAGGATGTCATCTAGATACACAAAGACGAAACGATCGATGAAGTCCCTCAGGACATCATTCACTAGGGGCTGAAATACGGCCGGGGCGTTACAAAGGCCGAAAGGCATAACGAGATACTCAAAATGCCCCAAGGGGGTCTTAAAAGCTGTTTTTCATTCGTCCCCCTGGCGGATAAGGTTGAGTCCCCTGTAATCAATGCATGGACCAAGGGATCCATCTTTCTTTCTCACAAAGAAAATCCCAGCCCTAGAGGAGATGATGAGGGATGAATGATGCCTGCAGCTAGGGATTCAGTGATATATTTTTCGAGAGTTTGTCGTTCTGGGCGTGAGATATTATATAGTCGACTGGAGGGCAGAGGAGCCCCAGAGAGAAGGTCAATGGTGCAGTTGTATGGCCTGTGAGGGGGTAAGGACAAAGCCTTGGTCTTACTGAAGACCTGTTTTAAATCCATATACACTTCAGGGACTGAAGTTAAGTCTGGGTACTCCACTGTTCCAGGATCAGGTTCAGGTTGTTTGGGAAAAACGGCTGAATGTAGACAGGATGAGAGGCCAGGAACATATTTGACAGTTTGACCAATTAAGGAGTGGATTGTGTTTCTGGAGCCAGGGAAAACCTAACACTAGGGGATTCTGAGAAACAGGAAAAATGAAGAAGGATATCAGTTCTCGATGATTGCCTGAGATTATTAATTCTAGAGGCTTGGTCTTCTGTGTGATGTATTGCATGTTCTTACTGTCAATGGCAGAAACCAGGTGAGGGAAAGGAAGAAGTTCTGTATCGATCTGAGCCTGCTCCACCAAGCGTTGGTCGATTAAATTTTGCTCACTTCCTGAGTCAATGAGAGCAGATAAGTGGAGTGAATCTTGGGAGAACAAGATGGTAGCTGGTATGGTGAATCTGTTATTGGTAGGGGTGAAGTGATGGTCCGTCAGGTTCCCCTTTACAGCTGGTGTACCCTCTTTTTTGGTCGCACTGGACAAGAGGCGATGAAGTGTCCGTGTGTCCCACAGTATAAACACTGCTTGGATTCCATTCTTCGTTGCCGTTCTTCTAGGGAGAGTCGAGTTCGACCGACCTGCATGGGTTCTGGGGTGGATAAAAGTGTTTCAGGGCGAGGTGCTGCAGCTGAGCTCAGAGGTGCCTGTAATCTCAAAGCAATCTCTTCAAAACGTGACTTTCTTCTATCTCTTAATCATTATCTATTTTGATAGCTAAAGCTATTAACTCATTCAGAGTTTTGGGTTCATCTAGCAAAACTAACTCACCCTTTGAAGATTCGTCAAGGGACTGGAAAAAGGCGGCCTTAAGAGCGCAGGTGTCCCAACCTGATGTGGCAGCTGGAGTACAAAACTATAGAAAACTCTGAAATTGGTTTATTTCTTTATTTTAACGCTCACAGACGGCAGGCTGTAATGGTCTGGTCAAATTTGGTCTCAAACGTCTGCTTGAATTCACTTATAAAATCATTATAAGTGCAGCCGAAGCGGTTATGATTGGTAAAACGAGCCTCAGCCCATCTTAATGCCTTTCCAGTCAGGAGTCCTAAACTAAAGGAGATTTTAACATTGTCATGGGGAAAGGATTGTGGAGAACGATAAAACACTAGAGAGCACTGTAGAAGGAAACCTCCACAACAACCAACCTCATCCGAAAACTTCTCCGGGTTGGGGGAAATCATGTCATGGGAATGAGGAAGTTGCAGTGAGACGGCAGACTCACTGGCGCCCTCTGGTGCAGCGGGGCTTAGGATGTTCAGAGCATGCTGGAGTAATGAGGACATCTGTTCTATCTGTTTGTTGGTGTGGCGTTGTTGTTCCAGGAGGGATCAAAGTGAGTTTCCGTGGGACTAGACCTGGAGGCTTTGATCTGAAAGAGTCCTCCTGAGTGTGTCCGCTGGGTCAGATTGGCCTGAGTGTCCTGTCATCGTTTTTCTAGCTGCTTTGATCCACATACAGAAATACACTCAGGAAAAAGGAAATGTTTAACAAGTTTATTATGGAATATTTTGAATGCTGGAGAACAAGGAACTCGCTGCTGTATGGAGAAAGGATTAATGGCAGGTAGCAGAAATAATTCTGGGTTGTTGATCTTGATATATATTGCTTACAGGTGGTGACTTGGAGATCCGCTGGGGGGGTGATGGACGGAAACTCCGGGATTGTGTCAGGTAAGTGAATGGACCAGGTAATCCTGCCTTACTTGCACTTGAGGTTGAGGTGGCACCAGGTGGGTAATCTTGGAGGGGAGCACGGTGAAGGGTGAGTCAGGTTCATTCGCAGGAAGTCTGAGGAGCCTTGTAACCAGAATGCAGCCAACTGAGAAGATAATCTGTGAAGTTCTCTTGCAAAGAGTGGATCTGGGTTTTCTGCATAAGCAGACTGGACACAGAGGCTCGGGACTGGAGGTAACCTGGGAAGGAGGACACAAGAAGGTAAGTACTCAGAATAATCACAAAGAGATTTGTCTTGGGCAGCTAGAGTTACCACTGCAGGTTAACACTCAGGCACTGGAGTGTTGGCACCCTTGGGTTCTTATGCTCCTCTCCTGATGAGGCTGATGGAGAACACCTGTGGACTCAGCTCCTACCGTGCGTCTGGTGCCATCTAGAGGTTGGATGGGGTTAGTAGCAGGCAAAAACAGGTGAACAGAANTGTTGGCAGCGTTGGGTTCTTATGCTCCTCTCCTGATGAGGCTGATGGAGAACACCTGTGGACTCAGCTCCTACCGTGCGTCTGGTGCCATCTAGAGGTTGGATGGGGTTAGTAGTAGGCAAAAACAGGTGAACAGAAAAACTCCCAGAACTCCGACATGCTTATTGTTTTGTAAATCGAGAAGCTGCATGAACGTGCGTCCATGTGTTAGTGTGTGCATGTTTGCCTCTTACAGCTCGGTCCGAGAACCTTAACAGGCTTGTCCTTTTTCAGAGAGTGTGAGCACTGCTGACACACACACTTTTTCCCACAGAAGGTCACTCTGTCTCCAATTGGGAATGGATGCCTAAGAAAACACACAAATTAAATCGCTTTCAACTCAAACACAAAAGTAACATCTGCGGAGCAATATTCATTCAAAAAAAATCAGTCTGATGTTTTATGTGCTAAACCTTTACCAAATAATATTCAAATATCTATTAAGATATAGCATATTATTTAACAAATAAGCAATATACTTTTAGTAACAAAACATTTCATAATACAATGTGTAAAAAAAAACCTACTGCCAATAACTGCTTCACCTTGTAGCCCATAAAATAAAATGTTTCAGATCCTTAAACTATTTTTGATATTAGACAAAGGTAACTGATTATTAATTATTGCCACAATTGGCAGCAGCTTGAGTTGCCATCAATTATTTGTAATAAACTTCAATTAGCATTTTTATGTCCCTGAATTTTGGTTCACTTTTCTTTGCAGAATTGAATTAATTAACCAACACTGGTTTGCTGGCATGAATGACCTCTTCATTCCATAGCATCTCCATTGTTTTTAAAACCAGACTTTGTCTAGGCCACTTGAAAACCTTAATTTGAGTTTTTCTCTCTTTTTTGAGCCTTACAGGGGTGGACTTGCTGATGTGTTTATGATTGTTGTTCAGGTGCTTAAGTGCAGAAATACACTCGAGTTTCTCCTTTAGGATTTTCTGAAGCAGAATTTATAGATCCATCAACGGCAAGCAAACCAGCTCATGAAGAAGCAAAGCAACAGCAGACCATCATATGACCACCACCGTATTTTGCTGTCAGCACTATTTTCTTTTTCATGGTTGGTTTGAATAGTTCCATCCATCCATCCATGAATCCATCCATGAATCCATCCATGAATCCATCCATCCATGAATCCATCCATGAATCCATCCATGAATCCATCCATCCATCCATCCATCCATCCATCCATCCATCCATCCATCCATCCATCCATCCATCCATCATCTATATTCCCCGGGGCTGCCATGGATCTCCAGCTGTCATTGGGTGAGAGGCAGGGTTCATCCATTTCAGCTATTTCATCACACAACCATGCACACACACACACTCATACCCAAGGGCAATTTAGAGAGACCAGTTAACCTGACAGGCATGTTATTTGGAATGTGGGGAGGAGCCCACACATGCACTGGGATGCAGACTCCATGCAGAAAGACCCCAGGCTGGGATTTGAACGTAGGACTTTCTTGCTCAATAGTTAAGTTAGCACATGACTTTTGCCATTGGATGATCTTAGTTATTACAGGGATGTCTGTTTTTAAGTGTGGGTGTATCTTTCTCCTTGCTCTAAATTTTATAACAAAATGCATTTTTCTAATAATTTGCAAACTATTTAAGCAGTCTGGTAGGCAATGTTCCAGTGAAAACATATCAGTGCCTCTTTCTGTTTCTAACATTCTGGAAAAATTTACCCTAGTTTTTAAGTAGGTGACTTGCTTTGAAAAAGTCAGTAAAAGGTGGAATAAAAATGTCAGAAGTTACAGGTCTACAGCAGAAAGCTGCATTTTATTTTCACTTTGAAACGAAGATATTTAAAGACATTTTTTCACAGTATGTGGTGCACCTTGTTAAACACACATATTTGTTGCTGTTGTTTACATATATTAACAAATTGCACATGACGCCAGGAGAATATCTGATTAGGTGATAGAGCTCTACACAATGCAGCAATATGTGAAATGCAACATTTGATACACACAAAATACATTTTACTTCACCAAGTAAAATTAAAGTTCTCGACACAGTCCTTTCTTTTTTATCTGTGTTGTTACATTTCTTTAAACTGGTGATTTGCAAGATAACACTAGGTTCTGTCAGACAAGGTGTTACTTTTTTCAAGGTAGCAATGTTTATATTTTCATTGTTTGTTGCCTGTCTGCTGTTCAACAAACTGTATTAGCTTGGCCATACCTGCAAACACTGCAGACAAAACAGTGCGGGTGGTACGTCCTCCCCATGGCAGAGACCACCTCTCCAGTGATGTACTGATCACAGCTGTCACACTGGGTCCCATACAGGCGCTGGTAGTCTTCAGTACAGATGTACTCACCAGAGTGGTGGAAGAAACCCGAGTGCACCAAGTCACAGCTGCACACTAACCATACAGAAGAACAGAGTTCAGTGGTTTGTTTTATGTTCCAGAAACATTGATGGAAAAAAAAGCAGAAAACAATACACCTTTTGAATAGCTTAAGGCATGAAATATATCAGAGGACTCATCCAACTGGTGAGGTGTGATTAAAAACCTGCATATGTCGACCTTCTGTGGCAGTAACATTTATGTAAAGTATTTGACCTAAAAACTTTAGTTTTGTGCTAAATTAACAATAATCTTGATCTGATTGTGTTCTGTCGTTCATGGTGATCCTCAAGTCCCATCCATCTGATCTAAAATTATACAATCCTCTCTGGCTGTCATAAGAAAATGTGAAGTGTAAAACATTTTGTACACCTTAGATGGTGAGGTAGTCATCCACCGTGTAATATGGTTTAGAAAACTGCTGACTGGCCCAATGTGCAGCATTAGTTTATCAACAGGCACACATGACAAAAACTCCAAAAGATTTCCACTTTCCAGCATTTTGTGTGAAGTGTGATCACCCTAACAGCCAATTTGTGTTTACAAAAAATACATACATTTATATGCATTAACGTAGGCATTAACATAGGCCGTTTCAGAAGAAAGTGCATGCTCTGTGTTTAGTGTTTATTGACAGCATGATGTATGGCTTTTATTTAGCAAATACAGGGTCCCTCATCCAAATGATTGTTTCTGGTCCAGTTGTGCCAACATTGGGAATTCCTCTGGTCTGCTGGATGGTTAAGCAGTTTAAATTGATCCGAAACCAATATGTGGTCAAGTTAGAATGAGCTTAGCCTCTTACCTTATAATAGCTGTAGTTTTTGGAAATTACATATTCAAGGCATTCATATCAGTTTAACTTTTTCACATCCTGTCATATCACAAGCCACAAAATCCAATGTATTTTGTTGGGATTGGATGTGAGAGAAAAAACAAGTATTTGATTATGTCATGCATCTGCACTCATCTCAGGTCTGTACCAGCTTTACACATCTAAAAGTTTCATGTTTTTCTCCTCTTTCTTTGGAAAATAAAAGAAACTTAAGACTCAATATTGTGCATCTGTGAACAGCAATTTCCAAGTCTTGGCACTGATTCCCAATTGGATTTAAGTTAGAACATCAACATACTTTGATCTAAATCCTTCCACTATAGCTCTGGGTGCATCTGATAAAGGTACTACAGCCCTTATATGATTGAAAGGTGAACTTCAGAACCATTTTCAACTAATTTATAGCCTCCAACAGGCTGCTATCAGCACTTGCCTGTATTTTGCTCCATTCATCAGCTTTGACCAGCTTTCCTGTACCTACCGAAGAAAAGCTTATCCACAGCATGATAAAACCCAGGTAGGTGAGATGCTGGAAAACTTGATAAGTTTTCTGTCAGACACGATGTTTCAGATGTAGCCTGAAGAGATCAATTTTGGTCTCATCTAACAAGAGGATCTTTATGTTAGCTATTTCCCCTACAAGGACTATGGTAAACTGAAAACGGAACTTATTATGAGTCTCTTTAGACAACTGGTTTCTTCTTGCCACTCTTTTTTAAAAGCCAGATTTGTGGCAAATGATAGCTATAATATGAACATATACTACCACCTAAGCTGGAAATATCAGTGGCCCCATCCAGAGTTACTATGACCCTCTTGGTTTCTTCTCTGATTAATTATCTCTTTTCTTGGTCTGTCATTTCAGATGTCTTGGTAGGTTTATAGTTGTGCTACACTCTTTCCATTTCTGGATGATGGATTGAACAGCACTTACTAATTGGGTGACTTCAAAATGCAGTTGGTTGCAGTGAAATTTTGGAGTATAAGAATAAAATGATCTCAAAAGAAATGGATTCCACTGTTTTCAGATTTTTATTTGTGAATGGTTTTGTATAAATTTCTTTCCACTTCACAATTATGCTCTACTTGGTTGGTCCATCTCATAAAATTCCAATAAAAAGCAATAAAAAAAGTTAGTGCTTGGAACGTAATAATATCTGTTAAGTGTATGCATATTTTTGTAATACACTGTATGAGTTTTTTTGTGTGTTGCATGTGCATATTTATTAAAAGTAATTATGTTGATAAATAATAAAATCCCTATCATCGGATTTCCCTTGAGCTTTGCAGAAGTCAGCACACCATTTATCTGTCAAAGCAAAATAATCAGCACCATACAGGCACAGGAAATGAGGCCTATACATCAGTATAAACAGCAGGACGATGATACGATCTGAATTAAACTATAGGTTAGACATCAGAAAGGCGGTCAAGGAATCAAGATGTCTGGCAGTGAATTGAGTGTCCTATCTGTAATTAAGATAATGGCTCTAAACCCAGTGGGCTGAATGGATCTGAGCTGATCCACGGCAAAGTGTTAAGGCTGAGATGGAGGATGAGACTGCAAGAGAAATACTGCACATTAAAGCCGAGTGGATTCAGTGTAGCTTTAGACAAGCCTGGAGTCAAATAAATTAGGGAATATTTATTCAACAGAAAGAGTTTCACAACCCTAGTAAAAACATTTGATCTCTTTGTAAGGTTATTTTTGTAAATAGCTAAACATTGTATATTTACCAGTTTTTACCAGCAAATGTATCCCCCTGTCCATAAACTGCTTATTTTTATTGGCAAGAATACAGTAACAGTAAACAGTGCAATAAAATCTGTATAGAGTCACAGCATGGCAACTTTACTTGAATAAATGTTGCAATTCACGTGCTTAATGCATAAAAGGAATTAGACTATATGCCAAGTGGGATATAAAACCAATTATTGTATGAATAAGAGCACAGAGTGACTACAAAGCGCATCTAAATAATGTAAAATAAACTTACTTAAAGCAATGAATGCAGGCTGAGAAACAGAAAGCTTTTTATATTCCCATGTACAGCATTTCCCACATTTTCTGAAGGATTGTTCCTCCTACAAATCAAAGTCCTAACTGAAAAAACATCGGATGCAATTTCATAAAGCTTGGTAGCACATATGCTAAAGATAACAGTGTTAACCCCTTGTGGACAACCATGCTCTTAATGCAGCTGAAGTGGTTTAGCCGACCAACCCTGATTGATGCCTATTCCATATATACCAAGGATTTTATTTGAAACACTTTGACACCACCTAGCAGTTGGATGTTACGCCAGTTTATGCCTCATTTCACACATTCTAAGGGCCTGATCTTCAAAGATCCCAATTGGCGGGTGCTAATTTACATGTACTATAAATAAATTGCACGTGCAATAAGTGTCCGTGTTGCGTGTTATTTTCAAATATTGTGTGTGCAATGGGTAACAGGTGCAAACCAGGTGCAGACCGCCCTATTTAAATGCGGAAATTGCGTGTGCTACTGGCTGGAACAAGAGGAAAAGCAAACAGATCCTCTGCTGTGTTGCTATAAATATGCAGGGATTGTTATGGTTCATCATTATAAATGATTCAGTTGCTGATTTTTTCCTTCTGTTCCGTTCGGCCCTTGCTTTTCTGGACTGTTACAGTTAGTTAACTTTTGTTGTGCTTCTCACAGCAGGTTTGTCATCTGCCCTGACGAGATTATTTCTCTTATCTTGCTCGAGGTAACTTGCAACAAATTGGCCAATCAATATTAACAATATAAAAGACAAATATGTCTGTTAATTGTCTCCCTTGATCTTTTAATTTATTTCAGAGACTCACCGGGTTCTGTTGCTTTTTTGAGAGTATATGTTTTAAGAGTTTGGAGTTTATCATAAACAGCCACAATATTTAAGACTGAACATAATATTAGCAACATAAAAATAGATTGTTGTAGGAGTTGGCAATCTGTATGTTACAGCTTTGCTAATTTTAAAACATAGTCAACAAAATCATAATCAAACTGCTCCAGCTCCGATTGCCCTCGAATGACATAGTGTTACCGTCAATAATACAATGTGTTTGTTTAGAGACTAGATTAAAGGATACAATGTCTTTGTCACCACATGGAAAAGCTGCCTTAAAATGGTGCTTTTTCACCTGCTAAGAAGTGATTTTAGCATCCAGTTTGCAAATTAAGGATTTATAATGTCTTTAGTTCTTTCCTATTAATTATATTATCAACATCAAAGCACAGTGGGTCTTTTGCATGATGTGCAATTACAGGCTGTGCACGCTTGATCAGTTATGTACACCATTTTGCCATGATCAGGTTTGTGCGCGTTCAGCAGATGATCACTGACAGCGATATAACGCTGGAATGATGTTGAATGAAGTGCTGTTAGTTTTACCACAGGAGAAATATCATGGCTTTTGTTTATGATTGGCTCCAAATCAGAGCTTAGATAATCCTACATAGAATCCTCTATTCTTATCTATTGTTAATATTTTTATTTTTGACATCCCAAATCTGTTGGCACATGTACAGAAGATTCTCTCTCCCTGTCATCTGTCATTCTATCTATGCCTCCTTCTGGCCAAAGTGACAGCACACATTGTTGCATCCCATTTGGTACATACATTTCACATGGATAAATTGCACCCGCAAACTGTTTCAGGCTTTGAAAATCGAATTGTGGTTGGTAAGGGATGACATTTGCATATCCTCCTTCCATGAATTTGCGCGTTTGGGTTATTACCATATGTTTTGCATATTCATAAAGGCAGACACGCTAAAAAGTTTGCGCCAACAGTTCCCCTGATTTTGAACACGCAATCCGATTACCACCTCATTTGTGGATCAGCTTTGCTAACGCAAAGAGGTTTGCGTGCGGTTTTGTACATGCAAATCTTTTGAAGATCAGGCCCTAAATGTATAAATTTCTTCTTAATTGAAAATCTTCAAAACAGCAAAAATACATACAAAAACTGATGGGAAACAAAATACAAAACTGTTTTAACATTCTTTTGTTTCTGTGTAACTGTTTTTGGGAAGTAATTGTTTTTAAAGTCACCAGTTGCCTCTCCTCCACCGCAAAGCTTGCCATCATGTCAATATTTGCCTTATATATCTATAAAGGTGAACCGATCTTGACCACTGGCTGACATTTAAGTCGACGGATGAGGCAACTATGTTGTATTGCTTCTAAATGTTATATTGCTTCTAAAGTAGAGTAAAGATTAACCATCTGAGAATCTGATACAGGTGCTCCCAAGTGGATAATTATAAGTAGAATGAATCAGACAGCAAGTGAAGCCATGACTTTCCCTTTCAAACATCCAGCATCCCGAGTTGAGTGAAGCATCTAGAAAGCGAACTGGAAGATTAAGGAGTGTTACTGTTGGATCATTAATGCACTGTTTGTTGTAGTTGCACTGAATCTGTTACAGTGGCACACACAAAGCATATGTGGCATTTGAGAACTATAGCTCTTATTTAGCTGAATTTTTAACATGTTTAAAACATCTGTACCAGTCTGTCTTATCTAGTGATCAAACTGTGTATGCTACACAATCAAATATGTTCTAAGGCAGACCCAAATTTTTAATTTCTGATTTGATCCTTTCCTCCATTGCAAAGAAATATTTACATTTACACACTGCACTATGGAATAAGTGGTAGAAAATGACTGACTGACTGACACTGCACGCAAAAGAAAGTTATGTTTTCAATAGTATGATGGGGGCAAAAGCCACGAAACCTTGAAACTCTTTTGTTTCAATCTTGGTAGTGTTCTATTATTTGCACCTTTGAGTGTCAGCCCTAACACGTCTCTATGACATCAGAGACCTGGATGCACCGATATATATTTTTTAAGCACATTTTTAAAATTTAATAAAACATTTATTTTTATTATCTTTTAGTTTCTGTTTTTCTTTCTTATAATTGTTTAACTACAGCTCCATTATGACTATTTGTTTTAAGTTTATCACATTGGTTTACATTAGGATTACTCCAAAAAGAGCTCAAAGTCTGGAAAGGTCTTTTCATTAAGTTAAATGACAATTAAAAAATTATAATTTTATGTGAACTTCTTCTTACTTAAAAATATGAGTCATTTATTTAAAACTTTGTTTTGTAATTTTTGTGTTATGGTGCATTCATTTTGCGTTTGTGCAATTTTACCTAAAATAAACTCTTTAATCCCTCTCTATGCTTCATAATTTTTTGTTTTTTTCATAGGCAATAAAAACTAGGACAACAAAACAAAGTACGACTGCTTCCACACAACTTTGAAATGCCTGTCTGACCTTTATTTGCTTGCTTGGGACTAAAGCTCTCCTCAGAAGAACTCAAGCTGCTGAAACAATGTTTCATGCTCTTGTGTGCAAAACAATTTTTACACTGTATCACCACCAGACTCATGTGACATGTAGAAAATAAGTCAAACATCTCCAGCTTTAGTGGATTTTAATGTATGTTGATGTGAGTCTTTATTTGACCTGATTAAAACAAATCTACACATAATTACTATTTCTTCATGCTGCTGTCTTTAAGCACACACTTGAGAATTTAATTTCTCATCCAACTCAAAGCTTTCACACATTCATCACTGTCTAAGTGAAAAACGATTAAATGTGGAGGAAAGCAGGAAATACGAGGGAGCTGTTGAGACTTGGCCTCTCTGGAGGCTTCTCCGGTATTTTTGGTTTCAGATTTGTAGCCAGAATTGCCCTCACGCACTAAAATCATTGCACAAATGTCCCTCTGTCAACTAAGGAAACCATTTCTCAAACGGTTTTCTAACATATTAGAAGTTTAGAATTTTTTTTTACTCTAAACCTCAACAATTTCATTTAATATTGTCTTGTTAGTAATGAACAAGATATCTATTCACCAACAAACATCAGATATATTCTCAATTATAAGGGTTTATGTATTTAAAAGGGTCTAAAATAAAAATTAAAATTAAAATCTAAAACAAAATATGTATATCCTTGCAGCTTTTATTGGATTTAAGAGGTCAAGTCGCAGCTTGGCACTGCAAATCAAAGCAATCAATTCATTGATCATAAGCAGGTTTCATTAGCTCTGTAACAGCAGGAGAATGGGCAGTTTGCTGGTCTGGAGCAGACACGTGAGTGTTAATGCAATGCCCCAGAGGAAACAACAACCAAGACTTTATAGAAGCTGTTCTAACTGTCCACCATTCTCTAAAGGATATAAGGTCATTTTCAAACTATTTACAGTCAATCATTCTACAGTGTGATAGATTATACATTTTATGTCTGAGCAGCACAGTCTTCACAGAATATGCTACTCAGAGAAGAAACTGTAAGACTTCACAAGCCTTTGTTGTAAGGTTCATGACCGTACAGGTAGAAAACTGAACAGAACAAGTATGACTTTATAGGATGGATTGCCATGAGAATGCTTCTCTCTCTCTGTTAGGAAGACTGTAGCATGCTTTGCTTTGCAATTTTGGATCTTAATGAACAACACTGCAAAAAGAAGAAACAAGGGCTAGACACCAAAACATTTAGTTAGCAATTTATTGAAAACTGCATCTAAACCCTAGATGTTTATCACCTCATGAAAGGTTTAAGACTATAACCCTAAAAAACTGAAGTCTACACTTACATCTGGCTTTCATGTTCCTGTCCTACTATCATGACCTCCTGATGCAAAAGCAAAAAGGTTTTCTGTTATTTAATGTGGTAGGATTGTTCAGATGCACAAGTAGGATTTGAATTTCTTTGTGAAGATGGTGAGGGTAATAGAACAAAAAAGTAAACTGGTAAACCCAAAGAAATTTCACCAAAGGTGAGCCAGAAGATCCAACAGGCGGTCTGTGGAGACACATGCTAATTCTTGATGATAATTAATGCTCACGCAAGTCAAATAACAATAAGATGCTATCTGCAAGAGAGGGGCTTAAAAAATGTATATTTAAATGCCATGTCTCATCCCAGGTCACAGACTCTCTGTCAGTATCTGGAGTTTTGTGTGTGTGTGCTTTTTCGTTTGTTTACTATGTTCACTTCTCAGATGGTGCTGGAGTTCTCAGGTGCACTGGGTGACAGGTGTGACTAATCTGCTGATTGCTTGGAGGTGTACTTAAGCAGGAGGCTGCCAGCACTTCAGGGCCAGAGTGTTTGCCTTCAGTGGTACAGGATCAAGCTACAATTAATCCTTGCTTTGTTCTTTGCTCTAAGTAACATTCGTGTGTGCTCCTTCGCAGGCTGTTTACTTGAACCTTTGGATAACCCTTGCTGATGCCTCACTTCGCTCTCTTCATCGTTTTGCTTATTTGGATTATCGACTTCTGGAGAAAGAATTCCTGTTGTCGTGGGTTAAGATCCCAAATTCCTGTTTCCTTCATCCGGACAAAGACCACCTGGCAGCTTCTTGTTTCACCATCATCCGAACCTGTTCACCCTCCAACGCAAGTACTACGTTCCTGAACTCCTCACTGTCCTTCACAAGTCTCTCAAGCAGTTCCAGAGAAACTTCTGTATTGAACACTCAGACTCCGAATCAGTCACCACGTTAAGTGTAGTGTTTTGATTTATTTGCCCTAGGTTTACTACAGCATTTTTGATTCACCTGCTTCTTCCTCTTCCTGTATAGTTGGCGATCTACCTGTTCCAGAACAGTTCTCATTTATCCTTGTTAAAGAAAATAAACCTTCTTCGTAACCAAGTCTTCTCTTCTGAGTGTTTCTCTGCATGTGGGTCAGAACTATCATGAGCA
The DNA here is from genome assembly GCA_036250325.1 of Characodon lateralis. Lineage (NCBI taxonomy): Eukaryota > Metazoa > Chordata > Actinopteri > Cyprinodontiformes > Goodeidae > Characodon > Characodon lateralis. The sequence continues at coordinate 18,442 of JAHUTJ010074882.1, forward strand.
AAATGACACTCTCCTGTTTGGATTTTGCATGGGAGCTCCAAACATGGGACATTGAAAGGTGGAAAAACATTTTATTCTGGGTCTTTTAACGGTTAACAACACTGAAGGTCACAACGCCTACTGACAGAGGACCTCTTACATGATAATAACATCCCTCTTTTGGACCATTCTGCATGTTCCTCAGATCTAAATCCCACTCAAAATATTTGTGGATGCATGGGAAAGGAGGAGGAGATGTCATTTTCAGACCATGGATATCTTTCGTGAAGCCACCTTAACCCCTTGGGTAATAGACTTGGTTATAGGAACATTTACACTAAGCATGTCATACCAAATGTTTGAGGTAATCAACAAGAGCAATGGAGCTCACTGCTCAGACTTTTTTTTGACAATTTTATTTCTGTTTTGGTGTTTTGTGCTATGGTCTTAAAATTTTGATCAGCTCATAAATAGCCTATTCAAGTTTAAATGCAGTTTTCAGTAAATTGCCTGTTTTATTTATTTATTTTTTGTTACCTCTTGAAAAATGCAAACAGTCCCAAAAGAAAGTGGAAATTATCTCATTTGATTAAAAATATGATTAAATGCATTTAAAGTAGAACTTTCACAGAAGTGGAAAATGTCATTGCAAAGAAGGCCTGGAATATAAATGATAATATCCCTGCTTGCTACCATCTAATACTCCCTCGAAGTCACATGACATGTTACTTTTTCATGAACAGTCAGAACAAATCTTCCTGCTGCTACTAGAACTTGCTGACTGAGGCTCAACATTCAAATAGGTCAAAGGCCTGTTGGATGTTTCTTTGTGAGACCTGTCAAATAAGACCTCAGGACCATGTGCCTTTTGCTGACCCCATCTGTTGTCCTAGACTTAAGGTTCTCTACATGTAGACAGGATCATCTGAGCATCATAAAATTTTACTTTTTTATGTATCTCACATCAGGCTGTTACCAGTAAATGTCATTAATGGCAAATTAAGAGAATCTGAATAACTGACCCTCCAATACTGAATAGCAAAGCCAATAAAAGACCTGAGCCTGGACTGTACCTGGCCTCAACAGTGTCACTATTCAGGATTGCCAGATTCCAGTAACTCTGCTATCTGCTTGGACTATGTCAGTGACCCAAGAATTTGAGAATCTATCATTATAGGATTGTATTTTTCCCTGTGTTCCCCTCACTTATGTTTTAAAAGGTAGATTTTTTTTTGCCACTTCCTGTCATATTTTCTCACTAATGTTCTCACTTTAGGTGTAATTTACCAAAAGCAGCAAAATATCTAAATACGTCAATATTTGTTACCAGTAAAGATTAGCCTGTTTGATCTAAGTGTTTTAATTAAAGAGATGGAAAACTGATTTTGAAGACAGCAAATCAATTGTATTGGTTTGCTGCCAAAACCAATTGACTGATGCTGTAAAAGAAAACCAGCTCTTACATAAGGAAGTGGTATCCCTTAAAAGAGATAAAAGAAAATACATTGGAACCTTTCCTACTTGGCAGCAAAAATGATAAATCTTGATGAAATGTGATTTATGAAACCCTGTGTATATTGGCTAATCCAAGCATACAAACATTCAGGTGTTAAAAAATCTCGCGGGTAAAAACATACACAAACACAGCCATTATGCATAAGGAGAGGCAGCACACAAGAACCTAAATCTTCTGTTATTGTTTTCTTCAGAAGTCAAAGCATTCGCAGCTCAAACACTTGGATAGGAATATGTCTTCTCAATGGTCTTAAAACAGTATACAAAACTATATACTATAAACGGACTCCATTCACAGTAGAAATCTGAGTACTTTTATCTATGATGGCTGATGTACATAACTATTTTCACATACTTAGGCAGAACTGTTTCAGACACAAAGATGAGGTACAAGTGGAAAATAAAAGATAAGATAAGGAGGATGGGAGACAGGGGATAGATTAGATTGGTTAAAAGGCATCAAATGTGATATGAAAGGGAAGCAGACAGCAAAGTAGCAAAGATCAGACAGAAGAACCCAAGGGAGGTATCAAAGAGATTATTGATCTGTTCATCTAACACACATCTGCCTTCCTGTCACTCTCTTTCCTCCTTTACTAGCATCATCAACAAAGAGGGGATTAAGTTCATGACCACCACTCAATTTGCGTTACCTGTAATAAAAGTGGTACTGTTTGGATTTCACTGAATATACAGAACAGTGCCTTGTAAAAGTATTGATACTACTTAAACCTTTTCACATTTTGTTACAACTGCAAATTTAAATATCCCATTGGTCATCAGGCAGGAGGAGGGGTATACCCTGGTCAGGTTGCTAGTCCATCACAGGGCAACACAGAGATGCAAAGGAGACACAACCTAAGGGCAGTTTTATGAGAACAATAAACCTAACAGCCCTTTTTTGAACTATGGGAGGAAGCCAGAGTACCCAGAGAACCTGTGATTGCATGGGGAGAAACTCCATGCAGGAAGACCAGAGGCTGGGATCCAAGCCCAGGTCCTTCTTGCTGCGAGACAACAGTGCTACTGTACACAGCCAAGTCATTAGTGTGAGCTCCCACAGAAAGCTAATTTCTGTGTATACAAACTGAAGGTATTCAGAGTGCTGTTTTTTGCATGTGGGATTCTGACTAGTCATAACTCCACAGATCTCCACTTTAAAACAATCTGAAGTACCCCATAAAAGTTATCTTTTAATTTCACCAACAGGTTTCTTCTGACTGGAAGTAATGTTTAGTGTTTCTGTTGGGCCCACAAAGAGTTCCGACTTGAATCTGATAAAAAATATGTGGAGGGAGAAAATAAAACCTCTGCAGTGTCAGCAGTTGTCAGGACCACTTGAGTCGGTTTCTTTAATGTAGCTGTCCAATAAACAGTTCAATCACAACACAAACAACTAAAAAAAACATCTGCAATTCCACTTTAACACCATTTTATGCCTCTATGTTTGCAAAATAGTTCAAAATATAATTATGTTGTTTACCACAAAAAGAAAACAAAACTGCATTGTGACTGATATCCAAAGCGAAGGCTCAAGATGTGACGACAAAACAGGGAGAGTAGGGAACGAAGACAGAGGAAAACATAATGAGCAGCAGAGGAACAGAAACAGAGATGTCTGTGTACTGATCATTTCATCCTTGTCCATTTCATCAGTTGACACCCACTCAGCCAACTCCATTAGCCTGGTGTTATTAAGCTTACTCTGCAAGATCAAGTGTTCATTAAGAGAAATACCCTAATATCAAAGAAGGCCACTTCCATCAATAAATCTACTCTGTTTCCTATCACGAGGAATTAGTGCATCATTTGAGCAAAAAGTCAATTAGACGAGTCAACTAAACATCCAAACAAACAACCATAAAAATCTTTTTCAGCTCAGACTATTTTTTTAAAAACCCCACAGAGCAGCGCTGCTTGAGAGGAAATCTGGTGTTTTATGTAAAAATAGAAACTCCCCCCTCTTTGGTGCTTTGTAACCGAGAGCAGTGAGGCGATGCTCACTGCAGATCAAACGGAGTGTGTTGTCTTGCAACATGCTTTGGGACTGCGAAGGTCCCAGCCTTTAAAAAGAAGGTTAGCTGGTTGGAGTCTGACTACAGGGTGAAAACCTGCTGACTGCACTGCAAAGCTAGCTGCTGACTCCAGACCTCTTTTACTGTGTTTTGTCCCATTTGTTTATCTCAACCAAAGGAAAAACAGACAAATAGAAAAGACAATTATATTCATAAATTGCATTTCTTGTAGAGGTTATAAATTGTCATACACTGCTCAAAAAAATAAAGGGAACACTTAAACAACACAATATAACTCCAAGTAAATCAAACTTCTGTGAAATCAAACTGTCCACTAAATAAGCAACACTGATTGACAATCAGTTTCACATTCTGTTGTGCAAATGGAATAGACAACAGGGGGAGATCTTTGGCGATTAGCAAGACACTCAATAAAGGAGTGGTTCTGCAGGTGGGGACCACAGACCACTTCTCAGTACCTATGCTTT
>JAHUTJ010074883.1:0-22425 GCA_036250325.1 Characodon lateralis
ACTTTTTCTGAAATTTCTGCTATTTTTTTTTATGTGTTTTAACTCTGACTTCAAACTCTTAGTTTATATTTTTGCTTCATTCTATGCTTTTTCAGCTCATCTATGGGAAGCTCTTTCCTGCTTTTTTTTAAATTTTTGTCAGTTATTGCATTTCAACAACTCTTTCAACAAGTAGTTTTGAGGTAACTTTACATTGTTAAGCTGTTTTATAGCTAATAGTCTTCCTGCTCAAACAGATCAGATGACAGTTTTTCTTTACCATTTCTGCTATATCTACTAATTTATCAGATTTCAGCAGATTTTCTGCACTCAATTTCAGCTTCTTTCTGCCAGTTTTCAGCTAAAAAATTCAGCTTACAGCATTCACACTGCATTTTCGCAGGAAATGCAAATTTTTCTAGTTATAGTTAATGTCTGTGAGCATTTGAAACCAAAGTCAACGTTGTGCTCACAACCTTGGCCAATAAAGTTGATTATATTTTTTTATTTAAAATTGCAAATAAATTTGAGCATTGAGGGATTAGAGAGGGTCTCAACTTTGTGGCCACATGGCAGAACTGTTTTGCGTGGACACCTTTAAATTAGGTCTTGATTAGATACAAAAGGACAACACCGCTTTATTCTTCCACTTGAGTCAGCGTTCAAACATAATTTATTTACTAGGATTAAAAGACAAGAGATAAGGAAGAAGTTGTTTTTGAGAGCAGGCTGCGGTCATTCTACCTGGTAGGATGAATGCAGGGGTTCCTAACCCGGACAGCTGAACAAGTAGTAGGTTTGATTGGGGGAAGTTAAATCATATGGTGGATCTATCCCCAACATTGGTCCCAGTTGTCTTCCTTTGTGTTCTACAGCTAGAGTTCCACTTCCCCTCCTTCTTATGCTTGGTTCCCTGTCTTCACATTTGTGCCCTCCCATGTCCGCAGAATCGTTTTTGTCTCCTCAATCTTCTTATAGGTCAAAGGGACTTGTCATCTCCTCACCTCCCATCTAGCCTCTGTTCCCTGCTCATACCTCTACCTCTGGCTGTGTTGCTTATCCTGTTTTGTCCCTTTTACAGCAGAGTATAGGTGTGTTTTAGGTGTGTATGTGTGTCTGTCTTGTTTGATTAAAGAAGGTGTCATTCTTGTCACAGCGTGGCACCAGTGCCTGCTGTCACCTGTCTGCCTCTAATGGATGGTGTCAGTATAGTTGTAAATGTGTGTGTGATTCAGAGATAGAAAGGAACAACCCACTGGGGCTTCTGCATTCATTTGACTCTGTGTTTACATGTATAGTGCTTTGCAAAAGGGTTCGTTAAAATGCAGTTACAAGTTTTAGGGTACTTTATTAGGATTTTATGTGATAAATGAGCACAGAATATTTGCATAATTGTGAAGTGAAAATAAAATTCATGGTTTTCCAATTAAATAAAATCACCCAAATATGTAATCTCTAGATCTGCAAAGCTTGCAGTTGCAAATCCCAAACAGTGGTTTCAAAAAGTTTTGACCAGAATACATTGAAGTTTATGGTTATAATATGACAAAATGTAAAACACTTAAGGGGTGTGAATTCCTTTGCATCGTACTATAGGAGGAACGTGCATAGTGCTTGGATGATAATATCATAGATGATGGGGAACAAGCTGATTACTATGCAGATAAGATGGCATTATAACATGTTCCTAAATGTCTTGTTATAGAGTTTAACAATAGCTAGTCGATTGAATAGAAAACAATTGTGAAAAGAACATTTTATGTGAAAAAATAAAACATAAAAGACTATATGACTTAGTTCAGAACAATGATATGCAGAGTCCAAGGATAAAAGTAGACAGAAAATGAAAAAAAGATCCATCAAAATCAAAGACATGCACTCCAATGAGACCTCAAACATATTTCTCCTATTTTATTCCAGTCCTTCACCCTCCGTATTATTATATTAATGTCCCTGAGCCTGCATGTGTCATCAAAACTAGAACTATTCATCAATTTCCAATTATGCATTAACCATGTCCTTTTTGACTGTGACTTATTTTTCATCTTTCTTTTGACATCGGAAATCATGTTATCAAGAATTCAAAGGCCGGTTCAAAATGTGACACAGTCAACTTGCATTTCATTTTTAATCTAAGGCTCCATGGAGCATTGTGCTTTGTGTTTCAATGCAAGCAAAAATGTGATTATTATTTTTGAATTATTGCATACACTCACATGGATTATTCTAAAACTAGAAAAAAAATCTATCAATTTCCTTCTGTCAGACTTTGAATAGAAATGTTACAAAATTGCATAAAGAAACTTTTCCATAATTATGCTGTCCTCTTTTCTTAGATGATAAATTTAAACTGTTTTGTGAAAGTAAAAAACATCGAAGCAGCTATACTATAGCCGGCTCATTCTTGCAGGTCTGGTGCCCATCTCCAGCTGTCCGGTACACACTTGACAAGTCCACCAGTCCACCACAGTGCAACATAGAGCCACACAGGACAAACGACCATACACACACACACACACCACCACACACACCTAAGGCCATGTTGAAGTAAAAACATAACCCGTTTTTTGACTGGGGTAGGAACTCTGTCCAGGATTTGAACACAGGACCACCTCAGAGCTCTTCAAACCATGACAGCTCCCTGGAGATCAAATAGTTTTCTTTCACATCTCAGGTCTGCATATGTACCAAGTTATAATTATAACTGGATCATTTCTACACTAGCATGTCATTACCATCACTAATATGCACAAATAATGCGTTTCTCACTTACAAATAAATGGCAGTGTTGGGTCCTGTGCATGCCGTCTCTGGCCTCCGTGTGTGGTGCTGCAGGGCGGGCGTCGCTTGGCTCAGCGGTTGGTCTGCTATCTTTTTCTGTAGTGGGGCCGCACTGCTGGCTCTTGGCTTTTGTTGGGGGTCGGCGGGGGACTGTGTATCGGGGCAGGGGATCGGGATTTGAGGGTTTCGGTGGTTGGGTGATGTTTCCGGTTTTCGCTCAGTTCTCGGGGCCTGGTCCCTGTCCAAACCCTTTCTCCCAATGGACGTGCCTATGCCTCCGTCCTTTGTTGGTGCTCGGCGCACGGGGGTGCCTATTGGGGTCAGCCAGAGAGCTGGCTCCCCGGGAGAGCATTTTGTCCCCCAGTCCTTTCCTACCCATCCCCGAACACCTCCCTCCGCCCGCTCCATCACGCTACCACTCATGTAGGGCCTTGGGGTGTAAATCAGTCATTTCAGTGCCACAAGGGTTTTCCATCTCTGTGGAAAACCCTTGATGGGGTCCCATTTGATGGGGTGCCCGGTCCTTAGTGTGCTATGGTGGCCTTCCTCCAATGCTTTCATCACAAGGCTACGGTTGGTGGTCAGGTGGGTGGGGCGGTGGAGCATGTCTTTTGCTTGCACTGGGGCGGCTGGTGGGATGTGCCTGGCCCGGTTACCCGGCTGGTGTATGTTTCCCTCTCACGAACTGATGGGCTGGGGCTGCTGGCACTGGCTGAATGGTTGGGTGGGCTTGGCTGTGTGCTGCTCTGCTGCCTGTTGTGTCTGCTGTGGGGTGGGGGGGTTGAGTCCTCTTCTTGGATGTGGGGTCACCGGCATATGGGATCGGCTGACCGGCGATGATAGAACTGAGCTGGATAATGTTTCTACCTGGGCTATCGTTGCAGTGGCATTGATGTGGTGTGTCTGTGTGGCTACGGTGGCGTGGTGGGGGATGCCGGCCCCGAGTGCTTGCCGGTGGCTGGGGACAACTTGCCGTTGAGTTTGTCCCATCTTGGTGTGGGGTTGGGGATTCTATTGTGAGCTTGGTGCTCGACGGTGTTTGCCGTGTTGCGCCTGAGGGCGGAGGCTGTGGTGGCGTTGCGCGGGGCCCTTGCCTTGCTGTTGTGGTGCGCTGTGTGGTGGGGGCGGGATGTGCAGGGATGCTTGGAGCGGGGCTGTGTGTGGAGTTTGCGCTGTGTGGGTGTCCTTTTCAGGGATGAAGCTTACCTGTGGGGGTGTGCCCATGTGCTGTGGGGAGGGGATTCATGGCGTTTGGGAGCATGTGCTTGATATCTGTGTCCTGGTTAGGTGTGGCCCTGTGGGGAAATTCGGGTTGGGGTTCATTGGGGTGGGGGGCACATGGGGCTAGGATCGGAATTCATTGGGGGGGTTTTATTCTGTGGCGGCTCTGGTTGGCAGGCTGGTTTGGACCATGTAGACCCCTCTTTTGTACATGGCCCCCTCTCCGGATGAGGATGGGGGTCATTGGGGACTGGGGTCGGGGCTGAGGTTGGGATCCGGGCCGGGGTCGCTCAGGTTCAAGCACGAGCCTGGGCTAGCCCGGAGCAGGTACGGGTGCTGGGCGGTCTGCCTGTCTCCGCCCCCGTAGGGAAGGGGACCATCTCCTGGGTCCAGGGGCTGGTTGTCCCTATGGGGTATCGGCACCTGGACCTGGGAGTATAGAGTATGTATGGGGAGCGTGAGTGAGTGCACGACGTCCATTGTTGTTTGTCTTTATGTTGGGTGTGAGTGTTTTTATGTGTACGCATGAGGGTTGGAATGTGTGATTGTGACTGCGTGTGCCTGTTTTTTGTGTCAGGTTGGATCTTGGGCTGCTCCCTCTCCTGAATCAGTTTAGGCCCCCCATCAAATGTGGAGCCTATTCCTTCCATGCCACACTACATGCCGGTGGTTGGTGTCTCTGCCGCCAGTGTACTTGTGGTTCTCAGTATCTGGGGCTGGGTGCTTCGGTGTGTGCTGGCTCACTCCCATTTGCTGCTTGCCGGGGCCTGGACCCCTGGGCTCTGTTGGGCCTCTGCTTGGGGAGTGATGTGTCCCGGGTCTTGGGTCTCTGGGTCCATGGGTGGATCTGCTCGGGCATAGACAGCTGCCGGAGGGGCCTGTAGGCTCGTAGCTGCAGCTTCCTGGGGCTGCTGCACTGTGGCTGCTGGGTGGTTACCCTGGGACTCTCCCCTGCTCTTCTCTGGGGGGGCTGCGGTAGTCCTGGCAGTGGTTCTCGTGGGGTTCCTGTGCTCTGGGGGCCTTTAGATGTATGTGGCTCGTATATCCTCCGTATCTATCCCGGGTCCAGGAGGGCAGGTATGTAGCCCCTCAAAATCACTATTCCATATTTTTATTGAGAAACCTTGTGTGCACATGCGCGCTCACACTCAGACCCACAGCTGTTTAGATTCAGGTGTTAACAGATACACAAATGTTCTATTTTGAGCCGCATTTACCACTAAATACATCTTGCATTGATAAGTACTTTGCACTTTTCGGTAAAAAAGCTGTTAGTATGAACATTTCTGCAGGTGTAGAAGCAAGCAGGATGTTATCTTGTATTCTCTTCAACCTTCTTTCTTTCCTCCATTCTATAATTTTTTCCAAATTTCACTCTATTTTAACATTTAAATGAAGCTTAACAAAGTTTGTGATATAGGCTTTGATATTTTTTACTAATGTATATAAAACTAAACATAAAAGATTAAAACAAACCTGATATCTAAAATGTATGCATGTCTAGAAGTATATGACAACACATCAAAAGTCCTTATTTAAACATAGAAAAAGGAAACCAAAATAGCCATATCTGTCATAATTGATAACCACATGACTCTAGCACAATTTGCAGAGGCACAGTATGGGTTTAACATATTTACTGAAAACACAAGGAATAATATGGTGGTTTGTCCGGGATCCGGTTTTAGTAGATTGGTGCACTGAGAAAGACAGAGAAGTGAGTATGGATGTTCAGAGATTGTGAGCAACTGGTTTGAACCTGTAGACCTCTTACTTGTTGGTTGAGGTGGATTTTCCCGGAGAAGGTAAGTAGTGTCACAGAGGCTGAGGTCGACATGTAAGATTTTTGTGAGTTATGGCTTTGACTGGTTCTCTGATGTGACTCGAAAAGGAGTTGGAGGGTGGACAGACAGAGTTTCTGGGAACATAAAGTCTGGAGCTCAATTGAGCACTTCCCTTGGCTTGCAGATATGAAGAAGGCTTTTGGTGGAGCTTCACAGAGAAGTACATCCAGTGAACTTCGAACCTGGATGTAGATCATCAGTCAAGGGAAAATCCTGGTCCAAGTCTTCAGGGTATAAATCCACTCTGGGAGAGAGGCGCACAAAAAAGTCAGGTAAGACACGTCAGAAAAACAAGAATCACAGGGCTTAGTCTGCTGGTCTGATTACCACTCAGGTGAGTTAACAATCTGATGCCTCCTTCAGGGTTCCTGCTGCTTAAGAACTCTCACTTGATTGCTCCTGATAATCTACAGCTGTGTGGAAGCACCTGCCACAACACACTAACCTGTGCTCAGCTCTGTAACCTGACAATATCGTAAACATTTTTGCTACCTTAAGCTCATGTAATTGGACAGAATTTACATTTAAAAAACATAATTGGATTATTTTTTACAGTTAATTGAAAGCAAACAAAGAAGGGCCAATCGAAGTATGGGTAGCATTGGAGAGGGTGTAGTGTCTCCATGTTGGGTATAGTTCCTTCAATATTTATTTAAACTTTTTATTTCTACGATTCGACCAATGAAATTCTCCATTCTATATATTATCTCTACTATTTGCATCTATTCTTTTTAACAGAGGGTAAATATTTCAGCAAATATTAATCAATTACCAGTCAATAGATGAAATGGTAGAAGGACTGTTTAATTAAAACTGAAATTGTGTTTCAACTTTAAGTGCATCAGACTTGTTTCTACAATTTTGCTTTGGCATGGTCAAATAATTAAACAATGCCAGAAGACAATGCCACTACAGTCTGGATTGAGAACATCTGTATTAATCATGTACTAATGACTGGACTTTCAATATCAACTGTGGAACCTTATAAAGAGCGCTTTCATATGAAAACTTGGAACTGATGCCTTGGAATAACCTCCTGGGGTCTCATGTCTAAAACATTACGTAGGATCTATACTAAAAGTTTACATACGCCTAACAGATGAATAAATGGACTATGCCAAGGAAAATCCAGACTTATAAAACGATGCGTACGCACACGAAAAAGCAATTTCCCCTTTATAAATCACAGCTGGACCTCAATGTTTGAGTACTAGGTTCGGCCTCCTTTTCTGCCCTCTACATGCCCACATTCTATTGTAAAGTTCAATGCAAAGCACCTGAATGTCAAAGTGTATTTAAATGAGCCATCTGATCAGTGTTATTTCATGGTTAACAATGGCAACCATGGAGAAAAGAAACGCAATTTCACCGAGGCAGAAATCGAGTGTTGATGAGTGAGGGGGAGAATTGGAGAAATATTATGTTTGGTAGCCACAGTATAGGAAAATCTGATGTATTGACTGGTCATATTAACAGTGCCATCCATGATGGCAGGTATTAGAGCTGGCTGTGATGTCCCAGACCTATGGATAATTTCCCAAAATTATGTTGTTCCCAAAAGTGGAATCTGGCAGAGAGTTAATTAACTGTTGATTGTGTTAAGAGACGGCTTGTAAGAGACAGTTTCCAGGAACCCCCGAGTGGTTAACACCTGCAATTGAACAGGGATGGAGTGATACCGGCGACTCAATCTCTCCAATACTGGACCCAGTTCAGCACAGAGATCCATGAGGAATGCTCTTGCATCTGTGTGCTGAAAACACGCTCCCTGAAAACATGTTCTCTCCTAATTCTCCCATTTGCAAGGTTTTGCAGCAGTGCCAATGCATCCATTGTGCAGTATTGCACACAAGTGTCACTGTGTTATTTAGGTGTTTCCAGCAATCAGTCTTATTGCTTCAAACCTTGTCACACTTTATGTGTTAAACTGTGGTACACATCATCTTGGTGATCATCGGGGACAGAAATGTAATGGTGACAAAATTTAGATGAAATGTTGTGCAGACTTTGATTTAAGATTTATGTAAGATCTTAGGCCTTTTTTATTTAATTGAAAAGTCCATATGTATAGCTCACCAGTGCAAGCATAATTAACACTGTGGTTTTGAATGCTGATGATAAAGTTGATCTATGATTATAGTTCAATATGTAATGAAATTGAATGCGAGAGGAATGATGATGCAGTGTGACTTCATTTCCCCACCTCAGCATTTGGGTCACCATTTGCCGCCTCAAAACTGGCGTACATATGGGTCAGAGTTTACGTGAAGGACCGCATATTCTGCCATAAAGCTTGGCTTAGATCACAACCTTTGCGTGGAAAGTGACGTACGCACAAAACTGGCATACGAGACCCCTGATCTTTTATATTGTCATGGTTTCCATTTTAACATTGGAGCAGAGATGCAGGATGAGCAGAGATGGTTGGTGAGATGATTCTTCTTTAATGATGAGAGCAAACATACAATTTCCAGTGCACGTTTGACAGAGATCCAGTTCATCAAAACAATCCTGATTTCTGGATCGCAGGATACCACAAAACAGTAGGAACAGACAGACTAACTTAGGTCAAGCCAAATTAGACTACGACACCGCGGGGAACAAAGGACAAAGACAAACTTAAATACAGACGAAGGTGGACAAGAAACAATAGGGCAGGTAATCAGGGAAAACAGACACAGGTGTGAAACAGGCGTGCAGCAAGACAGAGGGGCAGGTTGACCAGATAGGGATAAACGAGAACATGAGGAACCAGACAAGACAAACAGTAAACAAACCCAAGGGACCAGAAAACTATAATAATAATAATAAAGAAACCATTCTAAGTAAATAGAGAAGCCACACTAAGGGAACAAGGGCGAGAGAAGAACACGCTGGGAGGGAGAAGGAAATCAGAACAGTTAGGAAAACAAAAACAATAACCAAACATGAATATAAACCAAAAACGAGAAACCTCTAGCTAAAGTAAACAAAACACAAAAACCCAAAACAAAGTCCAAAATGTCACATCCTGACATATATGTGATGGACATACATTACTTTTATTGTCCTTTCTTGATGCCCCAGTATTTAATTAATGTTAGTATTATTTTTTGAAGATTTGATGTCTCTTTGAATCTTGTTTTCTATTTTTGAAAAAAAAGCAAAACAGACTTCTTCCCATTATTTTCTTAATGAATGAACATCCTACTGACAGCCTAACTGCACAGATGTCTGCTGTCACTGAGGACAATCCTCACACCTGTCTCCAGTAGTAAGTACTTTTTACCACCTACATATCATACAATCTTCAAACTTTTCTAAATCTTTTCATCATATTTTGTTTTTTTACACTAATGCAAACCTTTTTGTTTAGAGTTTTTTTCATCATAAAGCATCTGTCTCTAAAGCTCAAACCCCACTTGACTTTACACTGCTGTGAGCGACCAATGTAAATCCGTTTGGACTCAAACCTTTTATTACTTTGGGTCACACAGCAGGCATTGAATGTTTGCCTTATTTTTTGCCTTTCATCTTTCAATGCCTGTCATCACAGCTTCTAACAATGGTGTTTTAAAGTATTCCCACCGCCTCTTGACAATTTGCTGTCTGTAGTTCTGCAGAGTTCTTCTTCCCTTCCTTCGCTTCTGTAGAATATTCAAATTGCAGAGTTGCTGAGTCGACCCTCATTAACGCTATGTTTTGATCACAGCCTCTTTCTGCTTTTAATATGAACACTTACATAACCCTACCAGTTCAGACTTCTGTGTTCAAACAGAGGCTATTCACTTCATAATATCTGAGTGTGACACATAGCGCTCTTCCTTCACCAACTCTCTAAACCAGAACTTTAATCAGTACTTTTACAACATATTTGATGTGTACTTGCACAAGCTGTACTTTTGAAAGATTTATCAATGTGTTTTACAATGGTGTTTTGTTGTATAACTTGTGATTTAAAATACTGTACCAAAAGCTGCAAGTCATGATTAGGGTCACTGTACTTTGCAATCACTAGCACAGACACCATATTGTTGCATAATGACCAAGTTCAGGGTTTCCAACCTGATATGATAATAGATGGTCCTAATCTTCTGAAGGGGCATATGTACATGTTACTTTATTACAAAGTACTTGTTACACCTACCAAAATAATTACAAAGTTAAGAAGATACAGCCGATGTTGCTAAAGAATAACTAAACTTCTTTCTGTCATTGAATGCAAATGCTGCAACCTCAAGTACTTTAAAGGAAAAGGGAAGCTGGTCAGCCTGAAATAGAACCAGTTGATATAACAAGGACCTTTAGAGAAGTTAAATGAAACACTTAGTCAATCATCTCCAGTGGAAAATACTAATCTGCTCAGCAAAAAACAACATGAAAAATATGGTTTGGATCTGACAGATCTTATTGTTGCTTACAGCTGTTTATCATTAGCTGTTCTAATTTGAAACCTTCAGTCTGGAGATCAAAACAACTAAAAGAAAAATACTGTGGAGTTATGTGAGATACTGATGCAAAGTACTACATTAAAAGTCTAGGTTACAAAAAACATTTTCTTAAAGTACTGAACTTTGCTGATGCAAACAAGCAATTTGCATGGCCTAAAAATGTCATGTAGCTCTTAGATTATGGAAAAATATTTCATGCATTGCATCATGCTGTTCTGTTCTGTGGCAAGAACATTTATCCGTTTTTCTTTTCTTTCTCTCCCTTTCGCTTCCTATATCAGTTGACCATTCATGTATGTGGTGTCCTGTGTGATCAGCTTCTCAGTTCTGGCTCGTGTGAGCCTTTGCTGTGTGTCTGGTCCTGCATATTCATGTGGGCAGCATTCGTTCTGACAGCCTCGCTTGGTGATGCATGGTGCTTCGGGGGGTACTAGCTGCCATGGTGGCTCTCTAGGGTGGTCACCACAGGTGTCTTGCGGCTTAGTGCTAGCTGAGTGACTTTGGTGGTGGTAGGCGTCTGCATCGTGGTCCAGGATGCCTAGGGGGCTTAGTATGTGTGCTGCTGGGGGTTCTGTATCGGTGTGTTCTTGTGGGGTTTCCTCAGAGGGGTGCCCTGGGTGTTGTGCTGGGCTGTGTCACTAACTTTTGGGTGGCAAGACAATCACCACCTTAGTTGACTGTGGGTATGATGATATTTTTCTAGAAAGAGCTTTACATGGATGCTGTTTTGGATTTGTTTTTGACCTCCTGCATTAGCTGTTGACGAACCCTTGGAGTAATTTTGGAAGGTCGACTGCTGCTGGTAAAGCTTCCCTATGGTTCCATGTTTTCTCAGTTTGTGGATGATGGCTCTCACTGTGGATCCCTGGACTCCCAAAGCCTTAGAAATTGCTTTATAATAATTTCCAAACTGAAAGATGTCCGTGACTTTGTTTCTCATCCATAGTTGAATTTCTTTAGATGTATTGCTTTTTGAGATCTCTTAGCCCACTTCATGTTGTCAGACAGGTTCTTTTTAAATGATTTTTTGTTTGTACAGGTCTGGGTGGTGAAATTAAACTAAAAACTATAATTAATTAATGTTAATTAATGATTAATTCATGATTTTAAAGGGAATGATTACTTCTTTACATGACGCAGGCTTGTTTACATAGTTTAAGTCCTTTCATAAATGAAATCATTATTTCAAAACAGCATTTTTTGTATTTACTCAGGTTATCTTTGTACAATATTAAAATTAGTTTGATGATCTGAAACATGCAAGTGTGACAAAAACACAAAAACCAAAGAAATTGGTGAGGGGACAAATACTTTGTCACTGAACCGAATGCAGTAGGTTACTACATAGACCTCCAGCAACCCCAAGCATGTCCTACATTCAAACAATTGGTTGAACCAAGAGGAATAGTGGAGAGTCAGAAGGGAAATTAAAATGTCGGTAGTTTGTGTAGAAATCAGGACGCTTATTCAATTTGGCATCGGAGGCTCTTTGTGTAAACCTGCTGACAAATGGAAAAGCAGCTGGCAGTGGAAACTGTGGCAGACACTTCAGAAAGATTATAAAAAAAGACTTTCTATATTAGATGTATGAGATATTTTATATGAGATTATTGGGGGGTTCGTTTTGGCTCATGTCCTTTTCACAAATGAACCAGCTTTCATACAAAAACAGAAAGGTCCTAGCTTTGCATCTCAGAACTGACAATCTTTTGTCTGTTCAGGCTGCTAAATTCACCTTGTGTCTCATACTTTTTCATTTCTATGTATCTAAAAATGGCAATTTAAACATTTGCATTATATTTCAAACTGTTTTTGTTTCAAATGATTCTTTCAGCTTAAATGAACTAATTACTTCAACAGCTCTCATTGTATGCATAGAAGGAAAAAATTGGTCTAAATAAGTTGAACATTTTACCTTATTACTTTGAACTGAAAAAATATATTATGTAATTTTAGAACCCAATTACAAATATGGTTATCCCTTTTGTTTCAACTGTAGATCACCTTTTTCCACTGACTTTTATTTCTTTTCTGAGATGCATAAACAACAAGTCTCACAGCATGTTACAAACTCACCTTTGGTGGAGAAATCATTTGATTGCATATATTCCCTTCTTCTGTCGATAATTGGATTTCTGCCTCTTATTTTAGACTGCCATGTCTTTCATCTCCCCCTTCTTCCTTGTCTCCAATTTTCCCAGCCGCCTGTAGATTGGGAGAGAAAAGCAAAGGAGGAAAAATGAGGGAGGAAGAGAACATAGTTGAGGGTAGTGGTTGGGCTCTTAAGCACAGTCTCTGGGGCTCATTACAACAATAGGCTCATGCAAAAGAAGTGGCTAATTGACTCACTAGTGCATAAATGGTAAAGTAGCAGAACTCTCAAGGTGTTTACGGCATATAAACATTGTCTGATGTAACATTCAAAGATGCAGAGGATGACAATTTTTATACACCAAAGGCACTTTAATCAGTTACATACAGATTTACTCTATGCTCCTTTTGTTAAATTAAGTTAGTGTAAGATATAAAAGTTTACTTTTCACACGAGTGTATTTGAATGTCAGAATTATGGTCCCCCTATAAGGGTCTGATTATCAAAGGATACAGTAATTAGGGCATTAAATTTATCTGCCAGGAATTAGGATTCGTCGGACTTTCCATGGCAATGCATCTTATTACCCAAACCAACTTCTGTGCAAGAAGGCATGACTTTACAACAGGTAGGGGTGTGGAACCCTGCATTATTCATTATGGTAATTTAGAAAGCACCAATGAGATCAAGTCTGATCTTTATTAGCTCTGTTTTGTTGTATGGCTTATGTCACAGATGATTAATCACAATATAAGTCCAACAATCCATTTTTAAGTTAGAACCCATTGTTTAGTCAGGCTTTTTTTTCCAGAATCTCTACCTTCATTACATGTTTGTGTGTCTACCTTGCATTTTATTAGCATAGCAAAACAAGTAGCTTTAAGAAAATAACAATATTACCTCCCTACACATCTTACACTTCAGCATAGATAATGCGATTGAAATAACCCAGCAACCTGAAAATAACATGCAGACCCTCGGTCTGTTTTGGTGAAGATTCACTTGCCTCTACCTGGTGAACTTAAACTGTCAGCGGACTAACCTACCTTCTAATTAGCCACTATTCGAAAGCACTTAGGTTGTGATTAAAACTTCTTTACACCATCTATATGTGTTTTAGTAAATCGGAATTGTCAACTCTGACTTGTCAAGCAAAGTAGTTACAGTTCTGTATCAACTGAATTGTGCATTGAGGTCCAAGTTTGTGCTGCAGCAAATACAGATGTTCTCTGCAGGCATATAGATGGGAGAATAAAGGGGAAAACACAAAAAGATCACCTCCTTGTGATACTATAGTAAAATAAAATATATAAAACGATAACACATCAAAAGGGACACATTTAATACAACAGGAATCTGACTCACTCTGATTATTTTCATCCATTTTTAAAAGGGTGAATTTGCTTTTTTTTTTAGCTGTTTTATAAATTATGAGTACAATAAGAACTGATCAGCAAAATCATAGAAAAAAATGGGAAAAAGAGGGTAGAAAAATATATATTTTCTTATTGAAAATATTTTTGGGGGTAAAAAACAATAGACGATAATGTCTTGCCTGAAGCCTCATTCTGAGTTGTCTGAGACTGAAAAAGAAAAATAGCAAGATATAAAAGTGAAATGTTGGGAGTTTTAAAGTTACTTATATATTTATGACTAAACATTTTAACTAATGCTGAAACACACTCCCTCAAATATTCAGCACGACAGGTTCCCCCATTCAAAACAGCATGCACAACAGGCATTGTGCAATTGCCCATGTATTGCATTTTCAGTTTTATACTCCTTGTGCTTCCCATTTATTTCCCAATATTGACTCTTCCATTTCTTTATCGTATTCTTGAAATGTTTTATGTTGGGCTGAGGATGTTTAAGGGTGGAACTATCTGCCAAGCTTAGAGATGAAAGTATGTTGGGTTATAAAAGGTATGAAGCCACTGCAGTGGACTCCTACATTTGATCCACAAGTATCTAATATTAAAGCCCGCAAAACAGCACTCCTCGGGACACAGCTATGTTGGAATATTTCTCCGTCAAATTTTCGGTTATCTTGTTATTCTTGTTTTTGTCTCGTTTTTTTTTTTTTTTTTCTTTTTTTTTTATCTAATATTGATCACTGACCTCACTTTGGATTCCTCCAGGCAAAACAGTGCAATTCTTCACAATCCATAACCTGCTTACTTATCTTCAAGGGTGGTACCAAAACATTTTCAGAAACATTTTATTCAGTCTGCTTTCTGCTGTTCAACATTCCAGAATCTGGATAAGTCAAACTTTAGCCTGTAGTTTACAGCATATTGCAATTTATTCAGACACATGCAACTATTATAACCGGCTATGTTTCTCTGGTAGATTGGCTTCTGGAAGCGATTATAAGTAATCATGTCAAACGGTAAAATCTGTATTACATTTGAATCTAAAACTTACACAAAGCTGAAAATGCCCTGGAAGTCAAAATGACTCCTTAGCTGCTCTAATGTTAACAATGTCCAGGCACCAATAAAAAGTTCTGTCTTATATATCAACAATCCGCCTCTATTACTTTCCCAATCATCCCCCAGCGTGGGTCACAATTGAGTCACAGTTGTTTTCTATCCCTATAAACTTATACTTCTCATCAGATAGCTAATTAAACAAACAAAAAACTCATTTTCTGAAAAAATACAATACCGATCTGGCTAAAAGCACTTAATAACGTGGGAAAAACACAGCAACCATCTCAATTCTCTCCAATTTTTGGCAACAACGATTTTCGACGAGGTAGAGCAGACCTAGGTTTTAAACTTTGGTCTATGAAAGGTATACCTAAGATGTCTGATTTCAATACAGGGAAGATATTTATGTCATTCGAAGAACTTTAAAACAAATATGATATTCCTACAAAACACTTCTACAAGTATCTTCAGGTTTGAATTTTCATTTTATCCACGCAGCAAAATATTCTTGATTTTCCTTCTCTGTCTCCATCAGAAGACATTACCAAAGGCCACTTAGAGGGTAGAGGTCAGGTTTCTCTGCTTTACTCCTTTGTTGACAGATGTAAAGAATCTTCTGTCAATATTCTACAAGCTTGGGAATCAAACCTGGGAGAATCTGTGTCCGACTGTCAGGATCTTGCTATGTCTGTTTGTTTGGTGCTGTTTATTGTGTTTAGCCTCTAGATGGCGTTGGAACCTGGAGGAGAGGTGACAGGTGGTCTCTATTCTCCCTGATCATCACCAGAGGAGTATTTAAGGAGGAGGCTGCCAGCAACTCATTGCCAGAGTGTTGCCCTTAGTGGTATAGCTCAAGCCACATTACCTTTGCCTTGACCTTGCTTTGTTACTTTTGTAATTCTGAATTTGCTACCTTGCAGGTTTACCTGAACCTGACTTCGTCCTCATCATTGAACTCTGCTTGGATTACCGTCTTCTGGAAAAAAGCTATCCTGCTCCATGAATAAAGACTCAAGCTTGCTGTTACTTCGTTGGATTAAATTGGCTGGCAGCCTCCTGGTTCCTTCGTTCCTTCGACCTCCTTCTGCGAACCCTGTCCACCCTCCTTCGTCCACTGCACCAACATCAGATAGTCTTGGACCTATTAACATCCTGGCACTCCAGTATTCACAGTCTCCAGTCTCACGGGTAAACAATCCTTTGGTCTCTCCACACCCCCTCTGGCAGATCTCCCCATCTATCCAGTAAGACTGAAATATTATTTAAGAATATAGGTCCTGAGTTTTCCCTTGCTTACCATTCTGTTTATTTTACAGTTTGTGTCCTGGTTCCAGTTTCCTGCACTTTCCAGTACACTGTAAATAAACTCCTTATCGTTAAACTCAGTCTCCTGAATTGCTTTCTGCATGTGGGTCACATCTGATAAAAACAATATGACACCGATGAGGAATGGGCAGAAGCTTGCAGTCTGGTTCACATCCATTCTGCCAATGCAAACTCGAAATTGCTACAATATAGATAGCTAACTAGGCAATATATCACTGCGGTGAGGTTGCATCATTTCAACTCTCATATTCTTGACACATGCATTAAATGCAGCTACCAGAAAGGAACTTTATTTCATTGTATGTGGGAGTGTCATCAGGTGCTGACTTTTTGGAAGACTGTGACTATGATTGGTCAGATGATTGGTAAAAAGGTTCCTTTAAATCCTAAACTGTGTATTTTGAATATCTACCCTGAAAAGTTATTTCAAACAAACTAAGATACTTACTTAATGTTTGTTTTTTTTGGAAGCTTAACTCTGTATTGCATCTTCATGGAAGAAAGAGGCATTATGTGGAATTTCACAATTATTTTCCACTTGGTTAGTCAAAAATGATATCGGACTTGATATGAGGAAGGAGGTGGAATGAGGACCTGCTTTAAGGTAATTTTGTTAAAACATCTCTAGTGGATGTTGATTGGTCTGTTTGTGGGATTGCTTTTATCTTTATTTTTAATCTTGGTATAATTTTTTGTCTCCCTGTATGTGTTTTGCCCTGTGTTTACAAGCATGTATATGTAAATAAGCAGACATGTTGTTTTTCTCTTTACTTGTTAAAATAAAGAGACAATCAGCCTCCATCTTCAGAATTAAGAAATATCTCTCACCTGTGATAAACAGTACATCCACAATGAAGACTGTTACCAGCTGAGCAAAAACACCATAAAATCATTAAGAAAATACCCTATGAATGCTAACAACCAAGTGATTGAATGAACAATCTGTCATACTTAACTAATCTCTAACCCTAACAGAGCTGTCTGGAACAAAAACACAACATTTTCTGATTGGTCAACATTTTTCTCTAACACAAGCTACCATTAATGGGAAGCCCTCAAAGGGAAAACACTAAACACACAAAGTTTATTTTACACTGTTTTACTATTGAGAAGCCTTACTCTGATTATTTTCATCCATTTCAAAAATACATGAAGCACTTTTTTACACTTCCACTCTACAGTCCCCTCACTGGCTTCTCTAAAGACTTTGAATCACCTGGTTATTCTAAAAAGCAACCATAATAGGCAATACTTTGCATTGAAATGAACTAACAGGTGATTTTTTTTAAATGATATTACATAGTTTTTTACATCCTCATTTTTCAAGGCAGTATGTTGACTGACAGTATGGAAAGGCTCAGACAGCTCACTTCATTCTGTTAAAGTCAACTTTAAGGCCACAATCAAAGCACTTGCTTTGCAAATTGCTACCTCGAGGTGAATATGGGCCTCTTAAGTGTTGGTGCTCACCTTAAAAACGCAATCAAGGTTTGGTAGTTTATACAAGGGAAAGCTAAAGTGACTGTGGCTTTAAATATCTGCAGGGGGCAGTGGTTCCACTGGTACATCCTCTGTGGAGCAAATATTACATCAGCTGCATCACGTTCCTTTTATCTTACAGTCTGGAGGAAGTTGCCATAGTTTTTAATTCTTTCATTTAACTAATTTGTGAATTCCTATGAGTCCTTGGAGATATCTGTAGATGAAACTCTGCCTCTAGTGAAGACACAGCCTCTGTGCAAAGTAATCTCAGGTGACTATTTACATTGCTGTAAAAAGTAATTCCCCCTTTACAGATTTCCCCTGCTTCACTTTTTTGTCAAACCAAAATGTTTCAGATCATCAAACCTGTTTTCTTCAGACAAAGATAACCTGAGTTAATACAAAAATCAGTTTGCAAGTGATGATTTTTATTGATAGACCTTCCACCTTTGTTTAATCATAAATGAGGCACATATTCTAGTTGGAATAAATTGGCCTTCAGTAATAAAGTAAAGAATCTAGGTGTTTGACCAGAACATAAAAGTTAAACTCCATATTAAACATTTTACTTTTTCACCACTGATATATTGCCACATGCTGAAACATCCTACCAGGTGCGATGATGGAAAACTAGTCCATGCATTAGCTTATTCCACACGAAGAGAGAGTTGCTGCAATAATCAGGGAGACAGTCTGGCATCCTGCCAGCACATGAGGGTGAATCGAATATGTTTAGTATCAATCAAAATATATTGATGATGCTATACCTCGACAATTTAATATATTCTAACATTATCATGAAATTGGAAGTTTGTTCCTAACACCACTATTCTGCAGTATAAAGGAATGCTGTGTTAAACCAGCCCAATGTGGCACTACTTTTGAGACACATTTGCACATCACAAAGAGGTTGCACAGATACTGAAAGAAAATTCTTTCTTTTCACAAAAGCAAATTCATTTACAGATGGTGCCCTATAGCAATATCAGTGTAGTCGATGGAAATCAGGTCCTCACTTCAAGTTGCAATTTTATTTATGCCTGTTCAGCCATAGTGTAGAAAATCTTATACATATATGGGCAACATGCAGATGTGGCTGTCCCATATGGCAGGCATGGCACGGCTCAGGGATGTCTAAGAACCCAACCTGTCAGCCAGCTCCCTCTGAAAATCTCCAGTTGTAAAGAATGCTTCAACACTTTTCATCCCTAAATTTGTGTTTATTTATTTATTTTTTACCATGTAGCTATCAATTATCAAAGTTTCTCTAGTAGAGAGTGATGAAAGTGACATTGATTCCAAGAAAAACAATAAAAAAAAATCTATATATTACCAAGAGAACATGCACACCAAATTTTGATTGTAAGGATTAAATAATAAAACATAAGCAATATAAAAATTATCAATGCAGCATGTTAAAGAAAATGCCAGAATGAAGTTCTGATTAGATTGCTGATAATAAAGGGATAGTGTTTTCTACTACAGCATTTCTTACTAATCCAGTTTGGTAGGATTAGTAAGAAACAAAATTATCGAGATGCACGTCTAGGTATAATGTTTGTCTTTCACTTAGAATGTTTTATTTTTTTTTTATCTATGTCAATAACATTGCTTTTTACTGTATCTGTTGGAATCTAAATTTACTAAAAAACAAAAGTATGCTAAATTTGGCCAAACAGTGTGTCAAGATGTGTGGTTTGTGGTAGAGTCAAAACACAGAACAGAGGGTGAAGTAAGGACCAGACCAGGATAAATAAACAAAAACAAACACCAGGCATGGCACATCGTGACAGAGTGGACTTAAAATTTTACTTTTTGTAAAATGAATTCATAACAGTTAGAGAACAAAATACCAACCCTTTTTTCTTTTTCCGTCAAATGATTTGAAGAAGTGTTGCAGGGTTACGCGAGACAAGTGAAGATAGTGAAGATAGTGAACCAATGCTCATCACATGCAAACAACTGAAGGAGAAAACGGAAGAAGAAATATTTACGTCCTGTTTTCGTCACTATTGGCTGTTCAAAATAAGTCAATGTGGTGCCCTTTACAGTCCTGCAAATTCAAGCCTCAAGATAAGCCTTCTAAAAAAGGGTAAAACAAGAGTTCACGCATTGTAAGCATTTGCTGAAACAGTTCCACCAGAGTTCAGTAATTAATACTGGAAGTTCCTAGTGATATGAAGTGATATGAATTAAGATAAAAATACACTTGCATTTAAGGAAGATTATTACATACTAGAGTATGGATACAGAATGTTCAACAAGAATGAGATGTTAGTCAACAAGCAACAGTACATCCATCAAAAGCTGAGAGAGCTTGGTAGACTACTACTCAAAGAAAAAGAAATGGCTTATTATATGTCTTATGTTATGTACATAGATAATGTTATGCTTGAAGAACATTGCACAGATGGAGACACCATATTATTCTTACCAGAAGGTAAATAAAAACAAAACCAGTAAAACAAAAACTGGCACTTTTTTTTGAGTTATACATATTTGATGACCTTACTTCTATGTTTACAAGATGTAAAGCTATTGTCACTGCAGATCATCACAATAACAAAACAACGTTAAAACTTTTGTTTCTGTTTCTCGTACTCGTCGTCTTCCGCTTTATCTGGGACCGGGTCGCGGGGGCAGCAGACTCAGCAGAGACGCCCAGACGTCTCTCTCCCCAGACACCTCCTCCAGCTCCTCCGGGGGAAGCCCAAGGCGTTCCAGGCCAGCCGAGAGACATAGTCCCTCCAGCGTGTCCTGGGCCGTCCCCTGGGCCTCCTCCCCGTGGGATGTGCCTGGAACACCTCCCGAGGAAGGCGTCCAGGAGGCATCCGGTATAGATGCCCGAGCCACCTCAACTGGCTCCTCTCGATGTGGAGGAGCAGCGGCTCTACTCCGAGCCCCTCCCGAATGGCCGAGCTCCTCACCCTATCTCTAAGGGAGTGCCCGGCCACCCTATGGAGGAAGCCCATTTCCGCCGCTTGTATCTGGGATCTTGTTCTCTCGGTCATGACGCAAAGTTCATGGCCATAGGTGAGGGTAGGAAAGTAGACCGACCGGTAACTCGAGAGCTTTGCTTTTCGGCTCAGCTCTCTCTTCATCACAACGGACCGGCACACCGCCCCCATTACTGTGGCAGCCGCACCGATCCGTCTGTCGATCTCCCGCTCCATTCTTCCCTCACTCGTGAACAAGACCCCGAGATACTTAAACTCGTCCACTTGAGGCAGGAACTCCCCTCCAAGAGGACAAACCACCCTTTTCCGGTCGAGAACCATAGCCTCGGACTTGGAGGAGCTGATCTTCATCCCAGNAGGCAGGAACTCCCCTCCAACCTACAGAGGACAAGCCGCCCTTTTCCGGTCGAGAACCATGGCCTCGGACTTGGAGGAGCTGATCTTCATCCCAGCCGCTTCACACTCGGCTGCGAACCGCCCCAGTGCATGCTGTAGGTCTTGGCTAGAGGGGGCAAGCAGGACCATGTCATCTGCAAAAAGAAGAGACGAAATCCTCTGGTCCCCAAACCAGACCCCCTCCGGCCCTTGGCTGTGCCCAGAAATCCTGTCCATAAAAGTTATGAACAGGACCAGTGACAAAGGGCAGCCCTGCCGGAGTCCAACATGCACCGGGAACAGATCCGACTTATGCGAACCAAACTCCTGCTCCGCTTGTACAGAGACCGGATGGCACTTAGTAAAGTGCCCCCGATTCCATACTCCTGGAGAACACCCCTCAGGGCATCACGAGGGACACAGTCGAATGCTTTTTCCAGGTCCACAAAACACATGTGGGCAAACTCCCATGAACCCTCGAGTACCCTGTAGAGGGTATATAGCTGGTCCAGTGTTCCACGGCCGGGACGAAAACCACACTGCTCCTCCTGAAGCCGGGATTCGACTATCGGCTGGACTCTCCTCTCCAATACCCTGGCGTAGGCCTTACCAGGAAGGCTGAGGAGTGTGAAACCCTTGTAGTTGGAACACACTTTCCGGTCACCCTTCTTATGTAGGGGGAACACCACCCACAGTCTGCCAATCCAAAAGCACTGTCCCCGTCCGCCACGCAATATTGAAGAGGCATGTCAACTATGACAGCCCCACAACATCCAAAGACTTGAGGTACTCAGGGCGGATCTCATCCAACCCCGAAGCCCTGCCACCGCAGCGCTTTTTATCCAGCCTGGGTGATGAAAGAGTCCAACCCCGAGTCCCCAGCCTCTGTTTCCACCAGGGAATGCGTGATGGCAGGATTGAGGAGATCCTCGAAGTACTCCTTCCACCGCCCGATAATGTGCCCAGTGGAGGTCAGCAGCTCCCCACCCCCACTGTAAACAGTGTTGGCGAAGCACTGCTTCCCCCTCCTGAGGCGCCGGACGGTTTGCAAGGATCGCTTTGGGGCCAACCGGTAGTCCTTCTCCATGGCCTCACCAAACTCCTCCCAGGTCCGAGTTTTTGCCTCTGCCACCGCCCGGGCGGTGGCATGCTTGGCCCCACAGTACCCGTCAGCCGCCTCAGGAGTCCCACAAGCCAACCACAGCCGATAGGACTCCTTCTTCAGCTTGACAGCGTCCCTTACTGCCGTTGTCCACCACCGGGTGCGGGGATTGCCGCCGCGACAGGCACCGCAAACCTTACGGCCGCAGCTACGAGCGGCAGCATCGAGAATAGATGCGGAGATTGCATCTCGGACTCTATGTCTCCAACATCCCTAGGAATCTGGTCAAAGCTCTCCCAGAGGTGAGAGTTGAATACATCCCTGGCCAAGGGTCCGCCAGACGTTCCCAGCAGACCCTCACTATGCGCTTGGGCCTGCCAAGTCTGTCTGGCTTTCTCCTCCCC
>JAHUTJ010074884.1:0-22419 GCA_036250325.1 Characodon lateralis
AAATATTTCAGTTAGTGTGCAATGAATCTAAAATATATGAATGTTAAATTTTCATCATGACATTATGGAAAATAATGAACTTTATCACAATATGCTAATATTTTGAGAAGGACCTGTATACTGCATGTAGGCCCCTATGGATTCTGCACAGGATGGATGGGTACCAAGTGAGCCTGAGCTCACAATGGGCTTCTTGTATAGGACCCTCTTGGGTTAGATAAATACACAACATAATGGAAATCCAGTTGGGCTCCCTATGCAGGTCTCGTGGCTCTCAAATTGGTATTAAGAAAATCAGTTTAATGCTGTATAATATCAGGAAATTATGCAATTGTAATACTATTACTAAAGATTGTGATGACCATATCCATTACAATAAACATACTTTCTTTGACTACTTTCTCTTTTTTACCTTTACTCAATGCCTCCAACACTCTTTGAGCTCTAGCATGTCATCCACTATTGATGTGTGGGCATTAAGGGCAGAAAAAGTCCATTCAAATATCGGTGGTTTGTTTATGGGTATAATATGGAAATAAGTTTGGAGAAAATAGAGGCATGAACTGATGATAAGGGTATTAAAGATAGGTCTGGCGTAGTCTGTATAGATATCTGAGCTGCTATAAATAAAATCCTTTCTGATCCATGACACACGCAGATAATGTTCTATAATGCTGTTCAACACGGACATTTCTTTACCCATTGATGTCTTTTTGCTCTGGAAAATACTCAGAAACCTGGGCTTTGTGGTGGGGCACCTCTGGGGCAGCCACTGAGATGATTACAGACCTGAATCAAAATGGGTAAGGGAAACAGAGAATTGTGCCGTCCACTGTATGACCAGCCATGCTGTTTTAACTCTGATTTCCATTTGAAAGTACACAGCATGGCTTTTAAACTGCTTGGATTTGGGCAGCATGACCAATCAAAGAGAGACAGCATCTGTGTCAGAAGATCATAGTTTTTGCATCTATACAGATTGACGTCTTGTGTGTAAATAGCTGAAAATGATCCTGCCAAAACTCCACTATTGGAAACATGTTAGTTTTTCTTCTAAGATGGAAAAGTGTATTATTAAAGCAATAAAATATTTCCAAGAAACTGTTTAAATTAAATACTAAAAGCTACAACAGCTTTATCCTGTTTTAAAATTCTGCACTAATAAAGGCACATAAAAGCTGTTTGAGGAACTCCACTCTCAGTTATCTCATTTATACAGTGATGTACTCCAATAGGCTCAGGTATGAGCATCCGCCTGCAGTAAATGCACATTCAAAGACTTTGTTTTAAGCCAAGTGCCCACCAGGGAAGCCACATATGCTAAGAGAGATCCAGGGTTAGTTCAACAAAAAAAGCAGAGACTTGGCAGCATACCAAGGTGAAGCTGGAGGGCACTGATGGCAGTATAGAAGTAATTAAATGACATTGGCAAGTAAAATATTTGAAGTATTATTTATTATTCAGCAGACGTTGGAAGCAGACGTTGTGTTCTGTGCTATTAGAAAATACGGAAAATTTATTCATGTCATTAGTGTTTCTCTGTACTATTTCAGGCAAACATATCTGAGAAGTATACCGAATTATTTTAAAACCTGGCTGGAAAGTTAGATAAGGCTTTATGCTTTACGAAAAAGATGCACAACCACTGTTTATTAGTTTGTTTACTCTAATGCATCCCATATTGCAACAAAAACCTGGCTATGGGAAGCCTGCTAGCTAGGTTGGATCACATTCACCCCATGGATGAACCGCTCTAGAGTTTATTTCGATCACTACCAAGACCACCTCATCAACGGTCTTGACATGATTGCTTTGGTCCACAGCCAGATATGATTGCTGTGTTCACATCTACACAAACGAACCGCAGAATGGGGGCAAACAAACCAGAGTTGGTTTTAAACGAACTTAACACCTCAGGAGTAAATAGAGAACCAAAAGGTGCCAGAAATGTAACATATACCTACAGCATCCTTTTATAACCAAGACATATTCTAATGCTGAAGCTCTTTGGGAGTTTAAATGATTATATTTGTGAGAAATGGCTCAAATATTTGCTCAACAGAATTTCCAATTTGTTTGACAAATCTTCCCCACCCATTTTTCTTTTAAAATGCACACTACAACAATACACATCAACACCACATTTGAGCGGGCGGAGGTAGGCTTGGGGTCTTTTCCCACCCTCGTTTGCTGTCTGGGGTCGGAGGCCGGGAGAGGGAGCAGGCCTTCTGGTCAGGATCTGGGCTGGGGTTGAGGTTTGGGTCTTGGGGGTTGTCTGGTGCTGGGGCTGGCTCTTCGGCCCTATCAGCATCGTTTGGATTACCTTGGATCTCGGTCCCTGGCGTCAGTGCCCGGTCCATCGATTGGGGAGGCGTCGGGCTCCGGTGAGGGGGTCTTGGCCAGGCGGTGTGCAGTGTTGATTGAGATGTGGCTTCGCTTTGATGGAGGGGCTGGCCAGCTTGCTTGGTGCGGTGGGGTGTGCCGTGCTGGAGGATGGGTGTCCGGCATCCTGGGGCTCCTCCGGGGTTTGGGTGTGCGGTTGGCGGGGTGCCTGGTCCTTGGCTTGCTGTGCTGGCCTTCCTCCAATGCTTCCTTCTGTGGCGCTTGCCCCTGGCCGAGCGCAGGGCTACGGTTGGCGTTCAGGTGGGTGGGGCGGCGGAGCATGTCTTGTGCCTGCACTGGGACGGCTGATGAGATGTGCTTGGCCTGGAGTGGTTGACCTGCCTGGCCCGGTTACCCGGCTGGTGCATGTTTCCCTCTCACGGACTGATGGGCTGGGGCTGCCGAATGGTTGGGTGGGCTTGGGGGCGAGGTGGGGCACGCCGGCCTCGAGTGCCTGCCACTTTGTCCCGTCTTGGTGTTGGGTCGGGGGATCCGTTGTGAGCTCGGTGCTCGATGGTGTCTGCCTTGTTGCGCCTGTGGGCGGGGGCTGGGACAGCATTGCGTGTGGCCCTTGCCTTGCTGTCACGGTGTGCTGTGTGGTGGGGGTGGGACGCAGCAGTGGTGCTTGGAGCGGGGCTGTGTGTGGAGCTTGCGCTGTGTTGGTGTTGCTTCGTCGGCCTTTCGGGGATGAAGCTCTCCTGTGGGAGTGTGCCCATGTGCTGTGGGGGGGGGGGGGGGGGTGATTCATGGCGTTTGGGTTCGGGGGCATGTGTTCGATATCTGTGTCCCGGTTGGGGGTGGCCCAGTGGGGAGATTCATGTCGGGTTCATTGTGGGTGGAGGGCTCATGGGGTTGGAATCTGAACTCACTGGGGTTGGGACTATTTTATTCTGTGACGGCTCTGGTTGGCGGGCTTGTTTGGACCAGTGCTTCTTTGTTCTCTTTGTGTCTCTGCTCTGTTCTCTCAAACCCCCAGTCGGTCATGGCAGATGGCCACTCACACTGAGCCTGGTTCTCCTGGAGGTCTCTTCCTGTTAAAAGGGAGTTTTTCCTCTCCACTGTTGCTACATGCATGCTCAGTATGAGGGATTGCTGCAAAGTCAAAGTGACTGTCCACGGTCTCTACATGCTCATCCGGGAGGAGGGAATGCTGCAAGTCACTGACTGGATGCAATCTGCTGGGTTTCCTTAGAAAAACTTTTTATCCAATTTGAATAAAAAGCTAACTCCGACTACACTGTTCAATGGTTAATTGGAATGTATGTACCTGACTGTTGTGAAGTGCCTTGAGACAACATGTGTTGTGAATTGGCGCTCTATAAATAAACTGAATTGAATTGAATAAAAAAAACATGTAGACCCCTCTTTTGTACATGGCCCCCTGCCCGGATGAGGATGGGGGTTGTTGGGGTCCGGGCTGGGGTCGTTCAGGATCAGGCAAACCCAGATCAGGTTCAGGTGCTGGGGCGGTCAGCCCGTCTCCACCCCTGGAGGGAAGGTGACCACCTCCTGGGCCTCCTGGGTCCGGGGGCTGATTGTCCCTATGGGGTATCGGCACCTGGACCTGGAGGTATAGAGTATGTATGGGGAGTGTGAGTGAGTGTACGACATCCATTGTTCTTTGTCTTTATGTTGGGTGCGTGGATGTGAGTGTTATTATGTGTACACATGAGGGTGGGAATGTGTGTACCTGTTTTTTGTGTCAGGTTGGGTCTTGGGCTGCTCCCTTTCCTGGATCAGTTTAGGCCCCCATTGAAGGTGGGGCCTATTCCCTCCCTGCCACACTGCCTACTGGTGGTTGGTATCTCTGCCCGCTGGTGTACTTGTGGTTCTCGGTATAAGGGGCTGGGTGGTTTGGTGTGTGCTGGCTCATTCCTGATGGCTGCTTGCCGGGGCCTGGACTGACCCCTCGGCTCAGTTGGGCCTCTGCTTGGGGAGTGATATGTCCCAGGGTCTTGGGTCTCTGGGTCCATCCTGAATCTGCTCGGGCGTAGACAGCTGTCGGCGGGGCCTGTAAGCTCGTTGGTGGTCCCAGCGGTGGTTCTCCTGGGGTTCCTGTGCTCTGGGGGGCCTTTGGATGTCTGTGGCTTGGATCTCCTCCATATTTGTCCCGGGTCCAGGGGGCGGATCTGTTGCTCCTCACATGCACTTTTGCATATTTTTATGGAGAAACCTTGCATGCACTTGCACGCTCACACTCAGACCCACAGGTGTTTAGATTCAGGTGTTAACAGATACACAAATCTTCTATATTGAGCCGCATTTACCACTAAATACGTCTTGCATTCCTATCTACCGTGCATTTTTTTGGTTAAAAAAAAGCTGTTAACATGAACGTTTCTGCAGGTGTAGAAGCAAGCAGGGTGTTATCTTGTATTCTCTTCACCCTTCTTTCTTTCCTCCATTCTATTCTCCTTCTCTCCCCTTTTCCTTTTTGTCCCCCTTTCTCTCTTTTTTGCTTCTTTTTTTTCCTTTCCATTTTGTCTCCGTGTCTGTAACAATTGAAATAATCCCAAAGCAGTTTCTAATAAAGTTTCTTTTTATGAATATCAAGCAGAGCTTTAAAGCGTTAGCTGTAATGCTCCACTTGTGAAAGTAAATCTGTTGGGCTTTTTCCTGGCNTCTGTAACAATTGAAATAATCCCAAAGCAGTTTCTAATAAAGTTTCTTTTTATGAATATCAAGCAGAGCTTTAAAGCGTTAGCTGTAATGCTCCACTTGTGAAAGTAAATCTGTCGGGCTTTTTCCTGGCACTCGGACAACAATTCTGAGTGCTTCTCTGCCTGATAAAACAAGGCAAAAAAAAAAATTTGTTTTACCACGGCATCCTTGGGGGCCACAAAGCTGAAGGTTTGTTTAATGTGTTCTTTCAGTTTTCTAATTTTTCTCTTTGAAAATGTTGATTCACCATTTTCAATTTTCAAGGCTAAAAAAACTTTTTTCTTTGGTCTTTTTTTTCTAATTTAAAGGTAGCCATTCACCAAACTATTTAATTTTTTACAAGCACTGAAAGCAGAGCTATATAATCCAACATAGGCTGGTATGGGATTTCACAGTATCGGAGGTTTGTATAGGAATCCCACAGTTTCACTGTTTCATGGTATTAAGCAGTAATTGTATTCATTTGAAATCATAGCTTTTTAAAACCATGGTATATTTTAAGATCGGGAAACTAGCCCATTCCTATGCACAACACATATAATCTAGAATCTTTAGCACCATATAAGGAGGTGCAACGTTGCGATTGCAAAAGAAGGTTTTTTAATGAATGGATTAATACACCCATAAAATCAAAACAATAAACTAAAAGATTTACTTTTTGGCAAGAATGGGATAAACATTGATTCAATGTAGCAGGCTGAAATTGGTCCCTTTTGTTCCCATGGTAAAAGTACAACTTCTTTTCTAAAATCCTACTTTTTTAATTAAGATTTTTATTCTTAAAAGAATCAGACTGAATTCACACAGATCAACTTTAAAAGCTAATATAATCAAATTAAAATAATCAAGCAAATGAGTATAGTTATTGTAAATATAATAGATGTTTTTACTTTTTTGGTCATCCCAAAATAACAAAAGAACAGTCATAGGTGTGTTCTGAAATGATCTGAAATGAACAGTTTCTCTAATCTGAAGCAGACATAAACCCCGGCTTCCTCTCTCAAACCTATGCTTTTTTTTCTGTATGCTTTTTTTTTTATCACGATCGTGAGAGTAAAGCTTAGTAATGAGCTTAGGAGAAAGGCTGTGCTCAAGCTGTGGATGGCAGACTCCTAGTGCTGGGCATCTGCCAGCTCTCTCTGGCAATGCCCCCTCCCTCCCCTCTGCCTTCCTCTTCCTCAGCCAGTCCGGTCCCGGCGGAGTCCTCTTTGCAAACAAAGCCTGCAGCATTCTGGGAAAGCCACATTTTCAGATCATGTGGTTCTGGTGTGACGGACTAACTCAGAATCCTCTTTAATCTGAGCACATGTAGCTGGTCACAGTTGTAATGTGTCCTACATAGCACATATAGATTTTTTGATGGAGAAAAGGCTATATAATATACATACATATATCTGAAACACGAGTCATAGTATTTACAAAGAAATTGATAACAAAAGTGTAAAACATGATTTTCATGTGTTTAAAAAAGAGAAGCAACAATTATTTCATTCTACTGCAAAAGCAATTTCACATAATGATTATTTAGACTAGAATAGAATACACTACAATACAAACGTACACTACAACAAAATGTGATTTAGCAGCTCCATGAGAACACTCTTGAGTAAAAATGTAATAAGAAAATTAAAAATAGGACAAAAGGCAGTATAAAAATATAACAATTCAGTTCAGCATCACTAATAGGGACTAATAGGTTGGGGAGCAGGGTGTGCTGAATTAGTGTTGAAGAATGTGCAAAAGGTGATACAGGGTGATCATATTTACAGTTTATACACTGCGAACAGAATGCAACACAATTATATGACGGGAGACAGAATGTGCAAAGTGGGAGCACGTTGATTGTTACAGTTTATCTGTGTGTGTTTGTTCAGAACAGCCACTGCATTGGGGAAAGAAAACTGCTTTTGAGCCTGTTTGTACGTGTGCGGAGGGCTTTGTACCTCCTTTTGGATGGCAGCAGTTCAAATAGGTGGTGGCATGGATGTGTGGGTTCTTTGCAGGTTGCTTTTCTGAGGCAATGTGTGTTATAAATGTCCTCTAGTTTTAAGAGTTCAGTTACTACAGTCCTCTTGCGCTGGAGAAGAACCTGCTGAAAAGCCTTTCTGTCAGCTGCAGAACAACCGAGGAACCATGTGGAAGAGCAGTATTTCAAAGATCTCTCAATAGTAGAGCGGTACAAAATTACCAGCATCTACTGTGGCAGTTACTTTCAAAACGCAATAAAAAATATTGTCACCTGCTAAATTTGCAATTTTTTAAAGTTAACTTCTCACTGTGCAGAATATAATGTATTTTTACTACTTGTTTTAAAACGCCATTAGCATGGAAGGCTCTCCATTAGTGTCCGCATGATGATTGTTCGTGTTTGTGGTGACTGAAAATATTTCCAAACAATCAAATTTGTCTTTCGTTTAAGTGAGGGGAAAGTCTAGTAGCTTTTTTTCAGCCAGTTGACTAGCTGAAACAGTTGACTGACCATGAACAGTTGGGGAAGGGAAAGCATTCCATTTTTCTTTGCTCACTTAACTCTAGTCAGTTTCTCTGGCAATGGGACTTTAAAGCATTGGAAGGGTATGTTTTGAAACCAATAATAATAATAAGACCTGATACAACAAATACGCCTTGATTTTTGTTATCGTTCTGTTTTTTACTGCATTTACCTGAATAGAGGTACCTTTTCGTTTTGGACTTAAATATTTGACATATGGCCTGCAGAAAATTGCTTAGTTGAAAACGTGAGAGATTTTGCTAAATGTTTTAAGATTTGTGCAATTTCACTCCAGTCAATTTCTCTGCCATGTCATAAAATAGACTTTAAACTGTCACTACTGAAACTGAAAATATCTTGATATTGGTGACTGACCCACACCTAATTATTCATACCGCTGTCAGATTAAGATTTATAGTAACCTTTTGATTTCACCAAAACGTTTCTGCTAAATAGAAGTAATGTTAATGTTTTGTAGTGGCCTAGCCAGAGCCCTGAAAGTTGATTGAGAATCTGTTGAGGGAGCGTAAGATTAGGGTGATGGCAAACAGGCCTTCCAACCTCAAAGACTTGGAGCTTATCACCAAAGATTAATCATCAAAATAATAGTGAAGACATGCAAAAAGCAGCTCAGCAATTATTGGAAAGGTTTGACTGCTGTGTTGCCAAAAACAATTTTTCAGTTGATTATTTAGACTGTGGCTTGTCCTCTTCAGGTTGGAGGGGAGTTCCTGCCTCAAGTGGAGGAGTTTAAGTATCTCGGGGTCTTGTTCACGAGTGAGGGAAGAATGGAGTGGGAGATCGACAGACAGATCAGTGCGGCTGCCACAGTAATGGGGGCGCTGTGCCGGTCCGTTGTGGTGAAGAGAGAGCTGAGCCGAAAAGCGAAGCTCTAAATTTACCGGTCGGTCTACGTTCCTACCCTCACCTATGGCCATGAACTTTGGGTCATGACCGAAAGAAAGGGGACCCGGATACAAGCTGCTGAAATGAGCTTCCTTCGTAGGGTGGCCGGGAACTCCTTTAGAGATAGGGTGAGGAGCTTGGCCATCCAGGAGGGGCTCTGAGTAGAGCCGCTGCTCCTCCACATCGAGAGGAGCCAGTTGAGGTGGCTCGGGCATCTATACCGGATGCCTCCTGGATGCCTTCCTCGGGAGGTGTTCCNACGGCCCAGGACACGCTGGAGGGACTATGTCTCTCGGCTGGCCTGGGAACGCCTTGGGCTCCCCCCGGAGGAGCTGGAGGAGGTGTCTGGGGAGAGGGACGTCTGGGCGTCTCTGCTGAGTCTGCTGAGTCTGCTGCCCCCGCGACCCGGTCCCGGATAAAGCGGAAGACGACGAGTACAAGTACGAGTATTTAGACTGGTATGAATAATTGTTTCACAAATTTTAGTAAAATGTCAATAAAAACAGATGCTTCTTTACACTGTTTTATTATGTTGTGAGAGATGCCTATATCATTTCCTATGAGAAATAATAAAAAAATAATTTTACACCTAAATCTTCCAGTGGTACAAAGAATTTTGGGCATAATGGTCTTGGTACAGATGTCATGACCTAATGTAAACAATCCGACAAAACACAGTGACGTTACACATCCTGCAATGCTTCTCTTTGTATAGTTTTTTAAATTTAGCAAAAACAAGGTTTCTTTGGTTTTGAGAGTTATTTTCTGTTCAAATAATTGAACTTAAACCAAGCATATTGCATTTGTTTCTTTTTCCAACAGAGGTGTACGAAACGGTGAGCCCTAAAAAAAAATGCTATAGAATAGAATAAAATAGAATAGAAATCTCCGTATTGTCCCTCATTGGGGAAATTCAGGTGTACCAGCAGCAAAGCGACAGGCAGAATGGAAGCATGCAGACTTATACAACGGTAAATATATAAAAACAAGTAGGAATAAGAGATTGTACAGTAAGAGCATATTTCCAACATAAAAAAAGAAATACTGCAAAGTTAAAAAGCATACTTAGATTAAAAGAAATGTGCAACTGAGTAGGATCATTTAAAACATTTACATGTGTTTAAATGTGCATTTATATTTGTGATGTGGTATAAATCAAATAATTAAAACTTGATAAATTATTACAACAATTTTTCTTCCCATTTGAAGTGAAGTATATCCTCTTTTGTAAGTGAAAAATTAACCTATTTAAATCTGAATAAGACACGAGACCTTGCATAGATGTGCACACTCTCAGATTTGCTGGTGTAGATTTGTTGTCTTGACTTCCAGTGTTCCCTTGACCTACATTTGAAGAAAAATCTAGATAAATTCCTTACTTCCTCTTTTATAAATCGTCCTGTCTTGACTCCAACGCCAACTATGTCCTCAACCAACAACATGAGCAACTCAGACATACTGTACCCAGCAAAAATCATTCCTCATTTCTCTGTATTTTGTTTCCTGATGGAGCCAATAAAATGTTTAATGATTTATGTAAGTGATCCTAATCTATCTTTCCATTGGTCTTTCAAAGGGTTTTGGGGGCAACTTGCTTCCTTCTTGAATCATTTTCAGTCCAACAGAATATATAGGTACATTTAAAAAAATTTGGATATTGTTGAAAAAGTTCAATATTGTTTTATATTCTTTGTGGAAAGGGAAGCTCATAAATTATATAGATCCATTACACATAGAGTGAAATACACTGGACTTCAAGCAACTAGACTTCTGTGCCTCTACACTTTTTCTTTAGACTCTGGGACCTTGATTTCAAAGTAAAATGCAAACTTTACTTTCATCTGAAAAGTGGACTTTGATCCACTGAGCAACAGTCCAGTCTCTGTTTCAGGAGTGGCCTGACACGAGGAATGTCAAGCCATTTGTAGCCAATGACTGACTCCTGCCTCAGTCCACACCTTGTGTAGCTTCCCCAAATTCTTGAATGGATTTTGCTTGACAATCCTCTCAAGGTTGCAATTTTCTCTGTTGCTGGGGCACCTTTTCTTACAACACAATCATTCCACTCAGGGATTAGGGTGTGACAGCACGAGTTTTCAATATTTAAAAACAAAGAGAAAATGATTACGAGGTCACCTTCTACACTGCCCGTAGCATTCTGTATTAGAAGTTAGCACCATTAAGGATGACTTGGATTACTAAAACATCAGTATTCATGTGTTTACCTTAGGCAATGTAGATCCTTACTGTACTGTAGATCCCTACCCTACTGTGAGTTTTTAAAAGGCCCCCAACAGTTTCATATCCAGCATTTTCTGCGACAAAGAGATGCTGAAAGCTATAAACAGAGCAGAGCTAACATTCTCTACTCTGTTTAGCATCTTGGTATCTTCTGAAAGTCTTGCTCTATTGCCGTATCACCGCCTGTTTGACTCACACATGTCTTGTCATTTAATAGAAAATAAATCTTTATAAATAATCTCATTCAATAGGTTCTTGCATCTTTCTGCTCCCTCTGGCTTTATTTTTTAAACTGATACTGAAAATACCAATGTAACTTTAAGTCTTCTCCAGTAATAGCATCCCCACTGAAGAGAGTCAGTGCAACCTGGTATCGTTTACTTAAATAAGATTTAAAAAGACTGGATTTTTTTAAAGTGTCTGAGCGGCTGTCCACTTGTCAGGGCTGATTGAGGTAATAATCAGGTTATTCCAGTAAACTGGCTCAGTACTCCTTGTTTCTTAAAGATATGAATTTCTGAAACAGTTCATCTTTTAAATAGGCTTCTTATAATTGCTGAGCTGCTTTTCGCATGTGTCCACTCGTATTTTGATAAAAGGAATGGACGGAAACGTTAAAATGCAGCTGAAGTCCTCCTGAAGAACTAAAAGCAATTTAAAGCTTTTGTATACGACTGAATGCAGGACAGCAAATATTATCTGAAGGTCTGAGCAGCTCATGAGAAATATCTGTGCCGTGATGACGTTTTCACTCCCGTGGTTGTATATGACTCATTGATGCTTTCTAAACAGTCTCATAAGAAGCCATAATTAGAGGCGCCACATGAAAGCACCAATCACTGTTGTCGCAGCAATATACCTCTTTGTATAATTACTATAAAACACCTGAGCTGAAGCCTTTATAACTCATCTAAACTTTGCTTTGAGTCACAATAAAAACATTTGAATCACAGTTGGGAATGAGGAATTTCTGATCCTCACAGCAATGCAGCGGCCAGCGATGTTTTCTGTACCTTTTGGCAAGCAAAGTTCATTTTACATACCCCTCCGTTCTTTGCGCTCTCTTTTCTGCTCATTTAGTGGGGTGTCAGCATGTCCAGCGCACATCTTCAAGGTAGACTCTGTCAATAAAGATAGCTTAATAATAAAAACTGTTAATTCTATGATGGGTTGTTCCTGCCCTGAAGTAGACACAACAGACAGTGTCTCAGACTTGACTGGAAAATCAGAGGGAATATGAGAAAATAACACAAAGTGATTCTCAGCTTAATTCATATAAAGTCATGCATCAATGAGCTTCCTGAAGAACTAAAAGCAATTTAAAGCTTTTGTATACTACTGAATGTAGGACAGCTAATATTACACAGAAGATGTTTTAAACAAGTCCAAACAGCCTCTTTTAAAGACAAATACAGATTAAAATAAATTGTTGGGAAGGAATAGCATTATATGAAAGTATACATTTATAGCTAAACCTGTGGCATCCAAACCTTTTGCACCATGGGTCAAATTTGTAATGTTAAAAGTGCACCTTTTTTCAACTAAAAATGCAAAATAATTTTATAGAATAGCTTACTAATTAACCGAAAAGCGTCCATCTGCATCAGCTTTATTTCCTGGAGGACCAAATTTTCACCATTCTTGAACTGCAGTTGGGGCCCCTGGGCCGCAGTTTTAGGTGACAGTAGATGGAGATTTGTTAGACTATAATAACAGTGCATTCGGCATTCATCAAAACAGCAGTAATGTAAATACCTTAGTTATAGATGTAAATATTCAGAAATTACTCAAATAAATGATTTATATATTCAGTGTAATATGTATTGCAAAGAATGTACACTTGGGAGGAGAGCGTTTTATTTTTATATCAACTAATTACAGTCTTGTACTCTTAAAATAAAATGGTTAATTTTAATCCTAAAGTATAAAAGTGTACACAGATTTTACCAGGTGGTTTAGCTAAAAGTCTCCTGGTTTATATTTAACCTCATTTTACCAGGAAGTCTCTTGAGGTAAAATCTCTTTTGCAGGGGAGGCCTGCCTAACAGCCACAGTAATTCAGTACACCTGACAATGGTACAGAATTAAAAAAAACAGCTTAACACGCAGTAGAAAGTCAATTGAAGGATTCAAGCATAAGTTAAATTTTTCAGTTCTCAGAAGGTCCTAAATATGCCCACAGGAAAAATATGCTGTAGCTGAAACAAGTCTTTTTGTAATTTCTTACATGACCAAGTTGCCATATATGAAAAAATCAGATCTTCCGAATTCTTAGTGGATTCTGAGACTTTGAAAAGAAGCGGTTGTAAGGAAAAGCAGCTCTACCAATTTGTTATGGAGACAGGAGGCGCCATAGATAGGGAGGTAGTTTTCCCAGCAATGCCTTATAAATGGATGTAAACCTGTGCTGTTTCCTCCTTCTGCCTAGTGGAGGCCATGCTTGGAGCGCATAAAGATCACTGTGATGCAGGGCCATGTGAAATCCAGTTTATCCTGTAAAATGTTTCTAATGGAGGTTTTAACGAAAATTCAACATGGAGGACTCACCTTCACAGCCTCTGTTCCGCCTGGTTATTCTTCCATAACGCTCCAATCAGAGGCTGGTCCTCTCTTCTCCTCGTACAATCATCTCCCAAGACATTATATTTAAAAAAACCTTCATCATGGAAGACACTGCTCGTTGCTGAGCTTCGACCCTCCTCCTCCCCTTTCTCTACCATCTGGCTCTCATATTTCTTACAAACTTCTTCAGGCCACTCCACTACCAGGATCGGATTCTGGGGGGAAGATGTACCTAATCCTAATCCTAAAATGGCCTTTCTAGTTCACGTCATCCTCTGACTACACGTCTTCCTCCAGGGTCCGAGCGCCAAATAGATCATTTTCATTAATTAATAAACCTGCTAATCTTTATCTCATTGTTTCTTCCTTTTTGAGTCTTTCCAGGTTGAAATTTTATTTGTGGACAACATAATGCTTTTCACATATTTTGTTTTATATGGAGAATGTAGTCACTACAAGATGAAGGAAAGCAAACAAGACTGAGACAGTGATAATTATCTTTGAATGATTGAACGACACAAACTTGATCATGTATATGGTCACATTTTCACTGCCGTTAACTTTAGATCAATGTGATATTGTCCATTTTCTTTTAATTTTACAGGGCTAGATTAACATACAAACAAACTGAAACTTACAGGTCTACACGCACACACTCAGTTCATTCTCTGATGTGACCTTCGGCATATGCAGGCTGGCATTCGATTACCGCCCTGTCAGTGGCCCATCCAGCCCAGTGGCTGCACGTCCTTGAGATTCTCTCTGCAGCCTCCATCCAGTCTATATTCCATTACATCTTCTACATCAGGAGCTCTGTCCGTCATAGAGCTGCACTCAGATCATCTGTGCTGTAAAACACTGCACACATGAACATGATCACACAGCATTTCAAATTTTGATGTATTCTCTATAAAGTCTGTGGTTGTACCGGGCAATGAAGATTCATGCTCATACACTGAGTTATATCCAGGGTTGAGTTAAAAATGTTATTTTATTCTCACTCTGCGAAATATTGTTCGGATAGCAGAGAAGAGGTTTAGGGAGTTTGGAAATCAGAAAATCTAATATTGGCTCATCTATAATTGCCTCACTGAGCTTCCTCGGTTTTCATATATTTTCTGGTATTGGAACTTATTTTAGTTTGGAACTTTGCACAGCTCTCCAATGCCTGAGTACCACACTAAAACTGAA
Source organism: Characodon lateralis (assembly GCA_036250325.1). Lineage (NCBI taxonomy): Eukaryota > Metazoa > Chordata > Actinopteri > Cyprinodontiformes > Goodeidae > Characodon > Characodon lateralis. Next base: position 14,435 of record JAHUTJ010074884.1, read on the forward strand.
GTGAGAGGTTTGTTTACTGTACAAATTTACAATCTGCAATCAAAGCACAGCGTAACAGTGAAGTGTGCTGTTTCAGCAAAGAGACGTTGATGGTCATTTTTAACCTTCTGATTGGAAAAATACAGAGGTGACACTTTTAATCCATGATGCCCATACTGTTCGGCACAGATTATTCAACATGGTTCCCTGACCAGGGTTCTCGCTGCATGGAGTTTGCATGTTCTTCCGGCACATGCGTGGGTTCTCTCTGGGTATTCTGGCTTTCTCCCACTGTCTAAAAACGTTACTGTTAGGTCAATTGATCACTCTAAATTGCCCGTTAGGTATGAGTGTGTGTGTTGCTCTGTGACAAACTGGTGACTTGTATTTTTCCCGCTTACAGAACTGTTTGTTTTTCAGTGCAATTGCAGTGCAATTTTTATGTGTTTTGCGCTGGTCTCGTTTGTTATTGCATTACAAAAACCTGCCGTTTTAATAGTGGTATTTAGATTTCTGAGAGCCACTGTTCATTTAGTAAAGAGAAAGGATAATGAGGTGAATGAAGTAGTGAAAGAGGAATCGGATCATAACCTTTACAATACAGTATACAATATTCACAAAGCAACTTATCAAATATTTTGCAAGATGGCATCTGAGGTGATGTATAGGTCTCTGTACAGAAACCCTCTCACCTGTATCCTCTTATGCCAATCCTAAAGTGATCAGTCCCAAATGTCTTTCTCCTCCACAGCCAAGCTGAAACTGGTGGTTGAGGTGCAGCTTCTTTCATTATGTGTAGGGAATTTCACTCGATTATGAGGAAAACCCTAGCAAACAGTGCAAATATGTTACCAATTGCAGTAGCACTGCAAGCTATATGATCAGCATTTTTTCCAGGTGGTTGAGACACCTTAAAAGCACCATAATTTACATCTAAAGGTCTCACTGAATGCTTAATGTGAAAAAGTAAGCTTTTTAAAAATCCCTACCTACATACTTTGCTTTTTGGCTGAGGCTGAGCCAAAGTGCGTTTCTAAAAACAGAAAGGCCAAACAAGTAACATATTAAACTGAAATTTCTCTTTGTTGGACAAAGCAAACTGTTGTTAGACAGGCTTGTTCTGCTCTCTGACAGGCCTTTGCTACTGTTGCAGGCATTTTATAGCTGAAACAATTAATTTAGGAAATAATTAGCTAATTGCTCGATAAGGTAAACAATCCATACTTGAAGCCCAATCACTCACTCTGACAGACTCATTGCAGCACTGACTGTTTAACTGCTGCCAAACAGCAAGGTCTTACTCCCTCTCTGTGTTTTGCTTTGTACCAGAGCTGCTTGCAGTACCATGGATTTATCTCCTGCTGACTGGATTGTTATCTCTCTGTAATTCATGATCAGCGCTGTAAATCCAGTAAAGCGTGTAGATATATACATACAAATATTGGTCTGCAGGATTTATTAAGTTTTTGATTTATGCTCATCTTACTCAATAGAAGCCTACCTTCTGTTTTGACTCTGCAACTTCGGTTTAGTTTAGTATCTTCAGTGCTGTTTAATTGTAAGATCTTAGGCCTGGATCTTTGTGGAACACATAAACATTCCCCCTACATTTGCTCTCATAAAATCCCCTAGGCCACTTGTTTTCCATTAGGGAAATGAAAAGCAGTGACCAATCCGGGGCTTATTGTCACCTTATGAGGATCTCATAAAAGGCTCAAAGAATTATTTCCCTGGCAATATAAAAAAGTTATACAAGATATGCTCTTTCTTTGCCTCAAGTATATGAAGTGGTGCCAACTAGAAACATGAGTTTCTTAACTAGTGCAACCTGAACCTTCTGCAAAGAATTGCTCTCGCTGTTCATTTAGTGGCCAGAAATCACAAGTATTGGATCTCAGAAGTTAAGAAAACAGCCAGTGGATTTCTCAGTTGTATTTTAGTCTGCAAGGCTTTACTCAAGTATTCATACCCCTTGAACCTTTTCACACTTTGTGAAGTTACAAACATAAACTACAGTGTATTTTAGCAGACTTTTATCAGGCAGGCCAACATAAATTGTGCATTATTGTGAATTGAAGAAAAGGAAAAATATATTTCTTATATATTTTTTCACGAAAAAGTTAAAAGTGTGCTGTGCATTTGTAGTCAATATTAATCTTATACCCCTAAATAAAGACAGTGCAACCAGTTGTCTTCAAAATTCTCTTAAATAACATCATGAAGACTAAGCAACACATAAGAGGCCCTAAAAATAGGGTAGGTTAAAAAACAATATCCCAAGCTCTGAACATCTCACAAAAAACTGCTCATTCCATTGTTTGAAAATAGAAAGAGTTTGGCACCACTGCAAACCTTCACATGCCTGTCCAACTAAAATGAAAGACTGGGCAAGGCCTATGAAATATCTGGAGGAGACACAGTTAAGCTGGCAGAATCTGTTCACAGGACAACCATTAGTCATGCACTCTAAAAATCTGACCTTTATGGAAGGGTGACAAAAAAAAAAAGGCTGATGTTGAAAGAAAGCCATAAGACGTCCCATTATGAGTTAGACACAGGTCATGTACTTGAATAAAGACTTGAGATTAGAGCAGATATTTACATTCCAGCAGTACAAATACCCTAACTTTACAGCAACACCTACAATGGAATGGTTTAGATCAAAGCGTATTCATGTGTTAAAATGGCCCAGCCAAAGTCCAGACTGAAATCCAGTTAAATAAATTTGTAGCAAGACTTTGAAACTGATATTCACAGAGGCTCTCTGTCCAACCTAACTGAGCCTAAAATATTCAGCTATACTTTTCATATTTATATTTGTATATAATTTTTGAAAACCATTTATCCAGTTCACTATTAGGCACAACACAATTATCTAGTAAATTGAAGTTTGTGGTTTAATTTGACAAAATATAAAAGATTCCAAGGGATATAAATACTTTTACAAAGAAAGTGGAAGCCTCTGCCATCCTCTACGCTGTCGTCTCCTGGGTCCCAGGAAGCACAGGAAGAACAGAGCTGGTTAGGAAGGCCAGCTCTGCCCACTTGACTCTGTGGAGGTGGTGGGTAAGAGGAGGATGTTAGCCAAGCTCACATCCATCATGGACATAACCTCTCACCCACTGCATGGTACTGTAGAGCAGCTGAGCAGCTCCTTCAGTGGCCGACTGAGACATCCTGAGTGCAGAAAGGAGCGCTACTGCAGATCCTTCATCCCCACCGCTGGAACTGTTCAATTCTATTGTATTTATATTCTATTGTAACCTCTGCAATCATTGTCACTTTAGCACAATCACCTCCTCCACTTATTATGCATACGTTATTTTATTTATTTTTATTCTATTTTTGGTATTTATTTTTGCACATTTACCTTGATCTTCTTTGATGTACATTTTACTGACTGCACCCTACTTGTGTTACTAAGAGCTGTTGTAACTAGTTAATTTCTCCATTGTGAGATCAATAAAGTCTTATCTTATCTTAAAGGATGAATATGTGGAAAAGTACCTCATGGTCAATATTAAGTATGGTGGAGGACCTGTAATGCAATGGGCCTATTTCTCTTCTGAAGTTCCTGGGAACCTTGACAGAGTTATGGGAATTGCAGGTAGTCTTTCTGTGAGGAGCCGGCATCACAGCTAATGTGTGTGTGAGAGAAAGAAAACAGTGTTACACAGCTCTTTATTCCAACAGGATTTCACTAATATTTCAAAATAAAGAATAAACAGAATTACAAAGCTGACATTTTAAACTGTCTTTACCATCCTATATTGGCAACTGTGATATTTCCGACAGATAATGACATAATAAGCATGTTTTGTGGCAGAATCGGTGTCTTCAAAATGATAAAATGGAGCAACCTGTTTGTTCAGCCTTCTGTTGTTCACTCTATAATTAAAAGTAGCATCCTCAGTTTCCTTTCTAGAAGCCTAATGCAACTTTTGTACATTGTCTGAGTTCATATTAATGCTGACACTGAAATGCTTGTTCCTGCTGTAAGAACCTCCACATGGAAGGGTGTTGTTAGAGTGAGCTGTTAGCACTTTTATCATTACCAATCAGACAAAGATTAAAAACATTGACTACATACAGCTGATTTTTCTATGCGTCTCTATTCCAATTATGCTGTATTTCTGTTTTTGGGTGATCGTTGCATGCAGGTCTGTAATAGGGTTCTCTGCAGTCTAATAAGGAATACACAGACATTTCATGTGTTTCTAGTTGATCATGGTTAAAGCTTCTAGTTTTGTATGGGGTTTTTTTGACAGCAAAGAGTGCCAACAGCAAAGCAGATTCCAGCACAGAGGCTTGTAACTGGCAGAACAACATCTTCACATTAAAACGTGCAATTTGATTAAATCTGCTATGTTTCAGTCCAGAATCTGTGCTGCATGAAATGAATAAAGTGGATTAACTCTGTCACAGGATAATGCACATTAAACTCATAAACACAATCACTAAGAGGTGCATATGATCTGCAGAGGCAGTTAAGGCTTTTATTTTTTAGACCGAAGAACTGCATGAAAATATTTAGGTTTTAATTTCAGTGTGCACAGTTGGGAAGCTGGTGATGCAATCTGCAATGCTTGCAGATCACCCTGCAATTTTTGTTTTACACTTCAGGAAAAAGTTGCGGAACGTCATTTCAGACAGTAACGGCAGTCCTGCTTGAGTTCACAATATGTCCATGTCCTTAGTGCTAATTTTTTAGTAAAAATCCTTCCTGATCATGGAAATGATACTGCTAATGAAAGCGTTAAGTTATTCAGCTGGAAACGTCAGCATGTCTCCTAATCCCTGAAGTGATTTCTCTGTGTGAGGGTCGGCAGTCACGCTTGCTCTGACGGTGGAGATGAAGCCGGCTTGATGAGAGCGAGGGTGGTGGATGGAGAAAATCCATTCCCAGTGTGAGTGTTTTGCTGAGGCAGGTACATCGACCTTTGAGTCATCTGATAGGTCAGGGGTTTGCAGTGGTTGCCAGGACTTTGGTGGCGAGGCGCCAGGCTTGGTGGTGCTAATAGTAAAGCCCATCTGAGCAGCTCAAGCTATGATCAATGGAACCTCTTGGCAGCTCATTTATTGTACTGTATGGCACGGCCACGAACCATTCACAACAGATGCAGGTGACAGATGACGATAGGATGATGAGATGAGGGAAGGCTCGTGAGAAGTAGAGGGTTTACCCATGTGCACTGCACAACACTACAGTACCACAGACCCTACACAAAATGCTTTTATAATATATTTAAGTTGTTGATCACCCTGTTTTTGCTCATAATTTTTTTTTCTTTCTGATTTTGACATGAACGACTTGAATGTAATGGAATTTATCTGCAGGACTGATATGCACAGGGCCATGAAAGAGTGTTTGCACATTTTAATCTCAGACAAAATAACCAAAAGAATTGCAAAAATCAGGTTTCAAATTATGATTTTTTTGTGTCGGAAACAAAATCAAACTGTCCATATTTGAACAAGTACTACATAAATCTAATAACTGACAGTTTGACAAAAGCTGCCATCAGGCAGTGACCCTTTCATGTTACTGTGGAGGAATTTTTGCCAACTCTTTAGCACAGTTGTTTCAGTGTAATACATTGGCGGGTTTCAGAGCATGAGCAGCCTGTTTAAAGTCATGACACGGCATCTCGATTGGATTTAATGGTTTAATGGTTCCATCAAATTATTGCAAATTGTCCATGTCATCAAACAGCTAAGCACCCTCAGACCATCACTCTGCCACCACCATGTATGACTGTATTTACAATATTCTTTTACCAAAAGGCAAATTTTTGTTTTGTTAGAAATAATGGGGTGCTCATCTGTCTAAAATGTTCCACTTTTGTATCTTCAGTCCACAGAACATTTTTCCACAAGTTTTGGGGATCATCAAGATTTCTTTTTGGCAAACGTAATATGAGTATTTGTGTTTTTTTGGTCAGCAGTAACATTGGCTCTGAAGCTCTCTTTTGGTTGCCATTTTTGCCTAATTATTGTTAAAACATGAACACTAATCTTAACTGAGGCAAGTAAGGCCTGCAGATATTTCATGGGTTCTTTTGTGACCCAAAGGGTGGGTCTTTGGTGTCCCTTGGAGTGAATTTGGTAGGCTGGCCACTCCTAGGAAGGTTCGCTAGTGTTTCAAGTGAAATATAGCTTTCATAGCAGTTTGCTGGAGTTCCAAAGTGTTTTGTAACAATCACCACACTGATAGATGTGGATTATTTTATTTTTTATTTGTTCTTGGAATTACATTAGATGGGGGCCGAATGTTTTAGCCTACTTCATGTTGTCAGACAGATTATTTTTAGGGGGTTTCTTGTTTCATCAGGTCTTGCAGGAATCAGGCCTGGGTTCAGCTTGTGAAACTGAAACAAAATGATATGGTTAATCACAGCTAATTCATGATTTACCAGGGCGCATTTATACTTCCACATAGGGCCAGGTTGATTTGGACATTTTCTTTTCTCTTAATAAATTAAATCATCATTTAAAAACTGCCTTTGGAATTTACTCAAGCTATCTTTGTCTGATGATCTAAGCGGGGTGAGAAAAAGTCAAAAACAGAAGAAATCTGTAAGGGGGGAATTACTTTATCACAACATTGAGTCTAAGACTGCTGTAATGAAAGCACCCTGTGTGTTCTGCCAGGTGCCCACGGAGTAAGAGAGGAGCCCCGGTTTGTGACGGCACGCGCTGGAGAGAGCGTGATCCTGGGGTGTGACGTGTCCCCTCCCCTGGATGGCCAACAGCCCCCCTATGTGGTGGAGTGGTTTAAGTTTGGAGTGCCTATCCCCTTCTTCATCAACTTCCGCTTCTACCCTCCTCATGTGGATCCAGAGTACACTGGTAAGATGAGGACAAAGCAGCCAAATCCACATTTACAGTGAAAGTATACAGAAATGACCTGCAGAAGGGTTTTCAATAAACAACAGCTGCTGAATTCATGGTGATCATGATTTGTCTTGGAATAAATAAGGATCAAGTTCTTTTTAGTTGGGAAGCACAGTAAATACAAATGACTGTTTATACAGCAGCAGATGCAAAGTTGTCAACAGAATTTCACACTACATGTTGATAAAACAGTGGCCCAAAAATATTATCCACAAAATAAAAAGTTAACATGATTATACAGTGCCCAGGAAATGTATTCAGTTAACCTTTTTTTAATTATTGTTATATTACAACCACAAACCTCAAGGTATTTTACTGGGACTTCTGTAATAAATCAGTAAAAAGTTGTGAATAATTGTAAACTGAGAGGAAAAAGATGCGTGGTTTTCATTTTTTTTTTTTTTTTTTACAATTAAGTGGCCTGCATTTGTATTTAGGCCTGCAACTAACGATAATTTTAATAATCGACTAATCTGTCGATTATTTTTACGATTAATCGTTTTTTTAAATTTACTGTTACCGTCATTAACAAAGCAATGCCCACATCGGCAACATTAAATTAACATTAAATTAATTAATTAACAGTATTAACAGTATTTAGCGTTTAGTTTCCTATTAGGTATGTTTTTTTTTTACCGCGCTGGCTCTTCCTCTCCCGCTTCAACTCCAACATGCTTTTGTCTCCGATGTTCATGTAAATAGGTCAGGCTTCCATGCCATGCCAGACCGTTTTTGCATATCTGGTAGGTCACTCGTCTTTTTACTGCATCTAGGGTAAAGTGCTCCCATACTTTCGATGTCTTTGTTCGTGTTTTTTCTTCTGTTTTTCGTTTGTCCCCCTTTTCTTCCGTAACTTTTTGTGCTCCATCATCTTAGTGCTTATGTGTTTGTGCCGCGCATAGATCCATGCGCATGGAACGTCATGCAAAACAAGGGGAACTATTAGCTGATTTCTTCTTCTACTGCTCTAATGGTAGATCACAGCGTTCAGAATCAGAATCAGCTTTATTGCCAAGTTCGTGCATACAAACAAGGAATTTGACTCCGGTACACTTTGCTCTTTTGTTCTGTTTTTGCATTACAGAATATACAAATTTACAATTTACAATGTA
>JAHUTJ010074885.1:0-22409 GCA_036250325.1 Characodon lateralis
GTGTCACATAGATCTATTGCACTTCTGTCTTCAGGATTGTCCATGTGAATGTTGAAGTCTCCCACAATAATTAAACAGTCATAATCAACACATATCACAGATAAAAGCTCATCAAAATCACTGAAAAGGTTTGTTTTGGACTTAGGAGGCCTGTAAATATTTAAGAACAAAAGTCACAAAGCCTTAATTGATAGCCATAATAATAGTTAAAAGGGTAAGAAACAATTGCAGGATAAGCGTAACATAGTGATACAATGCAGAAACAGAAGCGACATGATAGTCTGGGGTGCAAACAGAGCAGCTGTACTTTGTTATCCTGCAGTCATAGCTCCATAGGCTGATCAACAAATTTAGGCATAGACCGTGCTGGTTTAATTGATATGAGCAGTTTCCCATGGTGGCATCGAAAGGGGGAACCTACAAACAACAAATTAAATAATAGGGAGATTATTTTACCGGCTTTGTGCTGTCTGCTCTGCGTTTTATCCTGCTCCTGCCTTTTTGATTCCTGCCTTTTGATTGGTTATGGGATGGCAGAAGGAGCAGCTCACCTAAGGTGCCACTGGGTACAGATGATCACATTTCGAGGCAAAAGCACAACAACTCTTCTTGTATTTGAAGCATTTGCAGTCACTATGAAGATCATGACACAGATCTCTACCAGAAGGGAAATGCCGGATAAACATTTTAAACATGTGCTCCTGCTGGTTTACTGCATTATACACCACCTCCCTTTTCTCCACAATCCCAACTGAATGCTTTGATAGCACACATAGTGTGATCTTACAGAATTGATTTTATATGTGAATGACAAAAGTGATCTCTTGAAGGGTGCTTTTGGCTGCATGATTATCATGATACTATGCTGTAGGAAAGAACGTTTCAGTAGTCGTTCTTTCTATAACTTACAGCAAATGAAAACAGTGTGCTTCAACAGCACAGAATTGTGTTGATTATACCAAATATTTGAATCTGGATGGTTTAGGTGAGGTCTAAAATTATTTTCTTTCTCAGAAGGTGCATTAATTATCTCTGCTGTTATTTTAACATACTAGTTTGATGATAACTTTAACATGTTTTTTACTTCTAATTGTTTTCACTTAGAGGTTAACTGCCTTTACAGTTTCTATGCAAGAAAAAGGTTAAATGAGTTCCTGTGATAACAGGTTGTAAAACATCTTGCATCCAATGTTATTGTTTCACTCTTTAATTCTTGTAAAGCTTTCTGTGACATTTTGAAAGTTATTATTTTAGTTTTTCCTTGAGCACTTAACTTGTAGATCAGGACACATCAGGGTGGTGATCTTTTTAAAGAGAATGTGCATCCAGCTAAATCAGCTTCAGTAAAGCTTTAACCTCAAATGCCACATTTTTAAATTAACTAGAAGGGAGCATATATAGGAACACCATTTTCATTTTTGTTTCAGTTCATTTTAATTCATTTACAACATCTTGATTGCAATTGCTTAAATGCTTAGCAAATTGTTATCATACATTTCTGACCTTATTACATTGTATGTTTGCAGTTTTACTATTGAAATTTCTACAAGTTTTAACAAAGCAAGGAAAATAAAACAACCAACTTTACATATAAAAACATATATGTATGGTGCTTGTTTCTTTTTTTTTTTCTTCTGTTTTTGGTTTTCTAAAGGTTCTTTAATGCACATTTCTTTAAGTCTCAACATTAAATTAGTTGACTGCGATTCCTTGTGTCGAAGATTTATTTTTTGGGGGTTGGATTTTATTCCTTATTTATTTACTTTAGCAAGTCATCGTATTTGCCTCATTCTTTAGATATGGCTTTAACAGCTTTCTACATCACTTACAGGTAACAAGCAATCCTGACTTTTTGACATTTGTGTTTGGCTCAGCAAGTTAATTCAGTTCAATTCAGTTTATTTATATAGCGCCAATTCACAACACATGTTGTCTCAAGGTACTTCACAAAGTCAGGTACATACATTTCAATTAATCCTGACCATTGAACAGTGCAGTCAGATTCAGTTATTTATTCAAATTGGATAAAAAGTTTTTCTATCTAAGGAAGCTCAGCAGATTGCATCCAGTCAGAGACTTGCAGCATTCACTCCTCCTGGATGAGCATGTAGAGACAGTGGACAGTCACTGGCGTTGACTTTGCAGCAAATCCTCATACTGAGCATGCATGTAGGGACAGTGGAGAGGAAAAACTCCCTTTTAACAGGAAGATACCTCCAGCAGAACCAGTTTCAGTGTGAGCGGCTATCTGCCACGACCAACTGGGGGTTTGAGAGAACAGAGCAGAGACAGAAAAAGAACACAGAAGCACTGATCCAGGAGTCCTTTCTATGGGAAGGAAAAGTAAATGTTAATGGATGTAGCTCCTTTAGTCGTTTCATCTAGAAAGAAAGAACAGATAATCTCTGAGCCACTTTTCAAGGTTGGAGTCTGAAAGAGAGCACATATAATTAGCTACAGTAAAAGGTCAGTCAATTACCATGTCTAGGAGAGAGAAAAGGTTAAACATTAAAGACAGGGCCATGTGGATCATCGGTAGAGGGTGAGCATTAAGTTGTTGCCAGCAGAAGCTTGGATGATGCCCCCCTTCAGAAAGGTGTCACAGGTAGACACAGAGTCAGGTCAGGTAGCTTCTAGGATGCTACACCTGGCTTCCTTGCAATTGTTAAGAAAAACAATTGCAAGTTTTTTGGCAAGTGGAACAGAAAACTGGTACATGCGCTGAACTGTGACAAGTCGGGTCATCAGAAGGTTGGAAGAGAAAAAAAAAAAGATCACATCTTGATCTGTCTTTGCACAAAACCTAAACAAAAACATTTTTATATTTACTGCTAATTAAAAAAAAACATCTCTAAACACAAGTTGTGGTTTGGTCAAGACTTAATATTATATATATATATATATATATATATATATATATATATATAATACCAAAACACAAACACCAATCTTGCCTACATACGTAGTATCATTTCAATATTATGGTCAGCTGTGGAAAAACTGTTAACAAGGACAGGGCAACTGAAAACAGTAATTGAAACCATTTGTTGAATCACCAAGAAGAACAAGGAGAGTTTCAACTGTGGTGAAGAAACCTTCATTGCACCCAAGCAGGTCACACAGTTCAGTAGTGATCAATATTTTCCCCACCATGATGGAGCACTTGATTTAAATCGTTGACTGATTAGCAGGCTTCTGCAGCACTTAATGGGATGCTGAGGAGGTCACTTGAATCAAGTGTCTTGGAGCAGAGACACATCTAACACATGTGGGACATTGGGCCCTGAGGACCAAGATCATGAACCAGTGCCCTCAATGTTAATCTCATTGAGATTATTTTGTTCCTTTGCAGGAGATCTATGTGAATTTTAATAAAGGTCTTTGAGATGTATTATATTATTCTTATAAAGCCTCGCTATACCAGAAAGACATATGTCAGAAAGTATTAACACTGCAGTACTAGTGTTTGGGAGTCTGGCAGCAAGCAGCTGCATGATAGGAAAGATATCTCTGTTACAAAAGAATAAAGTGAATGATCTGACGACTTGTGTGTTTCAGTGAAAGTTTAAACTTTCCTCAGTTGAAATAAAAACAATTTTAAAAGCCAAATGATGATTTCTAATATTTGTCTGTCATGTTTATTTTATTTCAGGAGACAATAATGGATGGCCCCATCTATTTGACAAATATTTTGGCATGCCGAGTTATAATACCAGGACCAAGTCAAATGTATGCTGTAAGTATTCTCTAAATGTGTTTGTTGCCTCAGCATAAAGTCATTTCCTACAAATAATGAGGCAAGGATGTGGTGTTAGCATTGTGTTCTAGAAACATAAAGAACACAATTATGTGTTATTTGAGACCAATAGCTCCTCTTTTCCCTCATGAAATGCATGAGATAGACTTTTTTCTGCTTATAAAAAAGTAACTAACTTGAGCATAAAGTACAATTTTAATGAGGTACTTTTTACTTTCATTTGACTAACATTTTAAACTGGCATCTTTACTAGTATTTAAGTAACATTTGATCAAAATAACAACTTTTACTTAAGTACATTATTTTTGTACTCTTTCCACCTCTGAAAGTCAGATGCTGGAGAGTGATAAAATTATTGATGGTGTAGAAAAAAGAGTCGCTGCAGAGGTTACAGGGAACAATGTAGGAGTAAAAATACATTAGCTTTCCAGTTTTCTTCCCCTGTACTTTGTCAGGTTCAAGTTGTCAAGTTTGGAAGTTATTTTGTTGAAAGGCAAGAAACTATGTGACTTTGTTATAGTTAACTTTAGAGGCTAAATATGTATACATATATTGTTGCCGTAAATTATATTGGCCATCTGAAAGTAAAAGTCATCACATTAGCATGGTAGTTATGTGTATATATATATTTTAGATCTATATTTTTTATTAAAATTTCAACCCAGCAGTTGAAATTGGGCCAGTCTGTCAGGAGCCACTTTTTCTCCTCAGTCCACCCCTGCCCTGTCTACTTTTAATAATAGGCCTAAAACTTTTCTTTTTGATTAAGTTTATCTGCTGTTTTTCCGTCTGAGATGAAACTACTAAAAGGAGCTGCTACTGCCTTTAACATTGAACTTTTCTTTTGTTCTCTCAAACCCCCAGTTGGTAATGTCAGAAGGCTGATTACACGGAGTCTGGTTCTGCTGGAGGTTTATTCCTGTGAAGGGGAGTTTTCCTCTCCACTGTCGCTACATGCTTGAATGGTATGCTAGAGTGCTGTAAAGTCAATGGCACAATGCAAGCGACTGTCATCCAGGATGAGCATGTGAATTCTGCAAGCCAATCTGTTGGGTTTCTTAGATAGAAAATGTTTTTACCAATTTGAATAATAAACTCAATTTGACCACATTGTTTGATAACCAGGATAAATTGGAATGTATTTGACTTGGAATCTGTATGATTCGACTGAACTGACTTTGTAAAGTGCCTTGAGATAACGTGTTGGGAATTGGTGCTATATAAATAAACTGAATTGAACATTAAATGTAGTTTCTACATGAAGCTACAAATCCATAATAATGAGAATCAAATGCTCATGGCTTGTGTTTCGTCAAGCTATTTTTCCTTGGAGTAGAAAAGTATGCATGTTTTTAGAACATGCATTTGAACAAGCTGTGGGGAAACTACTATGGACACTGTCATTAATGAAAGTAAATGGCATCAACAAAAAGCTCCTAATCTATGTAGTTTAAACCCAGCAGGATTCACTACTTTCAGAAAATAGGATCAGAGGTCTGTGTCCACTCAGAGGATAACATCATGGAAGCTAATGACATTAAAACACAGTGCAAGCTTCTTCTCCAAACATTCATATTTTCTCATTCCGTTTTCTTTGTTTATAACAATTTGCAGTCTCTTAGAAGTAAATAGGACTGGGAAGAGTGTTTATTTCCAGTGCAGAGGTTATTTCCTTAACAGGTACTGAACAATTGTTGTGCGCATCGGGATAAAATGTGTTTTACATCTTTGTTTCAAAGTAGCACTAAGTTTAATTATGTTATAATGATTGATCAGAGGTGCACCCTGAGTACTGGTATTTGCAAATTTTCTGCATCAGTTACACAGGGAGTTGAGTCCAACATGGCAACATGCAAGTATTTGTCAGTGCATTCTGTTAATATTCTCGGCAGGCAAGGATTTCGGCATCTTAAATATCTGTCATGATTTGTGGGTGTTTTTGGTTTGTTCTTCTTCTTCTTATTATTATTATTATTATTATTATTGATAGGTTTTGAATCATGCTTCTGTTTATTATTTTCCTGGTCATGCTTTAGCTTTTGTCGTCTAGTTCGTATTTTGTCAAGTTAAGGTTTTTGGGTCTGGTTATGCCTTTGTCTCATGGTTTACTATTAGTTTGTATTCAAGAGTCTGTTTTGCTCCAGCCACGTTTTGTTCTCTCTCTTGTCAATTAACTTTATTCGGTTCACCTGCACCTAGCATTCAGTCTCCTCGTTTCACCTGGTTCTTGCTCCATATATATACACCTCTGTTCTGTTCATTCCTCACGGAAACATTTTGGATCACAATCTCTACTCATGTCTTGTCCCTTTGATCGTGCCAAGCCTGTCTTGCCAGCCTGTCTGTTTTTGCCATCACGTTCTGTAGTAACTTTTGTTAATTAAATCATTTCACTTACCGTCATGCTGCCTGCTCATCTGCATTCCAGGGTCCTCTGCTACACAAACTGTGACAATTTCCAACTCTTTGCGTGCTTCTACATCTTAGAGGCTATTAGAGGTCATTCAGCAAGCTAGGAAAATATTGTTTTGCTCCTCCACTCAAGAGGTCTCAGAGCTTGGCTCTGTTTATGCTTCACAGAGACAGTGCACGTATACTTGTTTGTGTCTCATCTGCACGTCAACGTCCTCTCCTGGCTATAGTAAAAGCAATTGTACAAAGAAGCCACAACAAAGCTCTTAAAGTTGAGGCATTCAATTGGACATGCCTCTTGGGCATGAGGCAAAATATCTAGAAAGTATTCAGTGTGGTTTATTATGATTTATTTTAAATTCTGAAAGAAATTAGTCCTTTCTACCAATGTTTTAGTATTTCTGTTTTCTACTCATTCTACATTTGATAGCTATTTTCTAACTTTGTTCGCTTTCAGATAGAAGTCTGGTCCATGTTTGTCAAAAAATCCAGGTTTATTATTTTGTTATTTTGTAGGTTTTATCATCACAGGAGAGCCATAAGTTCTTGTCACAACAGATGTTAAAATTCTCAAGCTTACTTCTTTTTTCTATATTATATTATCTAGAAGATACAAAACATGAGCATTTCTGAAACATTCTGAAAGTTACAGATTTTAGTAGAGCTGATCTAAGTCGGTCCATATGTCAAAAATAGAAAGAAAATGTTGAATAGCCCTTTATCACTACCAAATCAAAAATTATTATTATATATTATTATTTCTGTCCTAAAAGAAATTTAATCTTCACAGAAAAATATTTTCTACAGATACCTTTGAAAAGTAAAAAAAAAAAATGAATATGTACATTTATATGACTATTTACAAATAGCCATACATCCATTCAGTAAATCCCAGAAATATTAATCGTGATGCAATTTAATCAAAATGTATATTCTTAACCCCAGGATTTTTTTAAACTGTGTACATAAATTCATTTTGAGTTTGCATTGCTTGTACATTACCTCTTCTTCATGCATGGCGCTGATAGTGAAGGTATTTAAGCGTACGACCCATATACAAGAGGCTTTAGTCCTTGACGCGGTAGTCCCAGGTTCAAGTCCCAGCCCTGACAACATTTGCCGCATGTCTTCCCCTCTCTCTCCGCCCTCGTTTCCTGTCTATCTACTGTCAAAACAAAATTTTGGGAAAAATGAAGGCCTCTAGTGCTGCAAAAAAATCTTGGAGCTTGTGCTGTATGGATGTGTTTTCTTCGGCTTTTCAAGGATGGAGCTCATCTGTGGGAGTGTGCCCCTGTGGGGAGGGGATTCGGGGCATTTTGGTTCGGGGGGATCTGTTCGATATCTGTGTCCTGTTTGGGGGTGGTCCTGTGGGGGCTTGGGTCACAGCAGGGGGTTGGGGTCTGGGCCAGGGTCCTTTGGGTTCGGGCGGTGCCAGCACTAGTCTGTGCTGGTCCTGGGGCGGTGTGCCTGTCTCCACCCCAGAATGAAGGGGACCACCTCCTGGGTCTGGAGGCTGGTTGCTCCTCCGGGGTATCTTTACCTGGACCTGGGAGTATTGAGTATGTATGGGGAGTGTGAGTGAATGTTCAAAGTCCATTGTTGTGTGTCTTTACGTTTGGTGTGAGTATTTTTATTTGTACACATGAAGGTGGGAATATGTTTGGATTCAGGTGTTAACAGATACACAGATGTTCTCTATTGAGCCGCAGTTACCACTAATTATATCTTGCATCATTAGTACCGTGCACTTTTCGGTAACGCAGCTGTTATATGTGTTTCTGCAGGTTTAGAAGCAGTTTTCTAGGGTGTTGTCTTGTATTCCCTCATCCTTCTGTCTCTCCTCTATTCTTTTCTCCTTCTCTCCCTTTTTCCTTTTTGCCCAACCTCTCTGTTTCTTGTTTCTTTTTTTCCTTTTCGTGTCCGTTTCTGTGTCCATTGCAATTGAAATAATCCCAAAGCAGTTTCTAAAAAAGTTTTTTTAATTCATTTATTTTTTTATACATATCAAGGAGACCAATGTAGCGTTAGACGTACTACTCCACTTGTGAAAATAAATCATATGGGCTTCTTCTTGGCACTAAGACAACAATTCTGAGTGGTACTCTGCCAAACAGGACACGTAAAAAAAAAAAGATACCTTGGCAAAGGGGTTGCTTACAGGCAAGGGATCCACCTACAGTGCCTTGCAAACACATTCATACCCCTTTAACATGTTCACATTTTCTAACATTGCAACCACAAACTTCATGCATTTTAATAGGATTTTATGTGATTGACCCAACCCTAAGTACCATGTTTGGGTGCCGACTCTTTTACAAAGATACTATTCCTACATGGTCACAATAAAATAAAAATGTTGCAGTTAACAACATTTTTGTGCAGAGTTCTTCATTGATCTTTCATGTCTCGAAACAGTTTCTTGATGGGTGTTTCTACATGTCTGTTTCTTGAGGCATTCTGGAGATCTTTCAGAGATTGTCACCTGTTTTCAGTCCATACCTGACTATTTTAAGAAGAACGTTTTGTTTTTGGTGAGTAACGGTGACAGATCAATCATCCAGCCTTAACTGACAACTTTGCAAAGAACCAGCATTAAATACCAATGACGGCAAAATGTTTAAACATGAACATGGTAATTCCTAAAGAGCTGTTGGCTAAAATATTTCATAGAGTGGATGGATTTGGTTCCTACCTTCATCTCTCTCTCAGGTGGAGCAGTTCTGTTAGCATGGACATTTCTCTGAAACAGGAAATGACACTGCTCTCTTGGCACTGGCGCATGCGCAATAGCCAATATGAAGACCAGACGGAGAGGGAGCCCAGATGTCAGTCAAAGGGCCGATACGCTAATGAATGAGCGTATTGGCCTAATTTCAGCGTAGTGGTGACAATTTTCAGCATAGCAGTCCGCTATGCTGAAATGCGCTGGCGAGAACCCTTATACTGCCTGTTGGTCAGTCCCTGCTCCATGTCTTGCTCTCCCTGCAACTCCTCTTAGTTTTATATTTTATTATTAACCCATCATAATGCTCATCCCACAATCCTGTCTGTACTTAAGTGCCACTCCAAACCAACACTACATGACACCTTCTATAACACCAATTTACAGTTTGGTCATTTATTTACTTCTGTCTTTATTTTTCTGTTATGAAACCAAGAATTAATTGGCTGCCTCCCAACAGTGGCTGATGCACTACCGCATAGTGAGAATTGGGGCCATCAGCTGTTTATTTTAAAAACCTAACTCCTTTATTGCCAGTGAAGCATTCCCTAGCTGCTGTACCCTCAATTACTACTAGAACAGCTGTAATCTCTTATCTGTTTGGCCTAAATGGGCCTCCTGCCATAAATGCCTACAATGTCCAAACAGCCGTTAGTTGTTTGGACAGTGATAAAATTAACACGTTTCTTTTTACACAGAAAAGACTGTGACTGTGTGCAATCTGTTTTAGTGCAAGTTATTTTAGGACCTAACTCATCAACATGTTAGTGATATAGATTTTTTTCATCATGACTTTTAGTAAGACTAATCTTAGTTGGTTTATTTTAAAGTTGGAATGGTTTATTGATGTAGAAACTGAAAGCATAAAGAATTTTTTGAAAACTTTCCTCATATAATGTTAAATTTATTTATTTATTTTTTGTTCAGTTTGACTGAAAAGCTGACAAAATGTTGTGTAAAATGTAACAAATTTTAAAAAAGAGTTGTAATAACCTGAATATTCTGACCATTAAATCAATACTTTGCTAAAACACCCTCTGTTTCACTTTCAGCATTCAGTTTTCTTGACTTTACAATTGCCGTTAATTATTTGATTAGCTTGAATTAAAGTTCAAAAGTGCCAGTTGGATTTTTCTGACTCCACATCTGCCCCTATTTGGTAAATCCATAGTTTGATGAAAAGTTGCAGAGAATCAGTCAGGAGGCATGTAAAAAATGTTCCACAGGATTATTTACATAGCATGGCAAAATGAAGATGATCATCAGTACCTGCAGAAACGTTGGAGGAGCTACATTACAAAAATGGATAATTTCTCCAAACACAAGATGGAAACTGGTCAGGGAGGCTGTAATGTGTCAACAAGCTCCTATTCTCCAAATGCCTAGACCAGGGGTCAACAACCTTTACAACCCTAAGAGATATTTAAAAAACAATACTTAAAGCCAAAAAAAATACTCTTTGAAACAAAATAACTTGTTTTTCTAATAGAAAATGTGTTTAAAGTTTTAGATTAAATAACAACAATTTTAGTTTTGTTTTTAGGTTTAATACATTTTCTTCAGTGGGACATTCACTTTTTTTAGAAAATGTCCTCAAAAAAGCATGTAGTTTTCAACCTTTTGACAAAAAACAAATACTTCAGAAGAACAATATTTCTTAAACAATTACTGTCATTCTTTTTAAAATAAAATAAAACGTTATGCATTATATATATATATTGCATTAAAATAGCATTGGAAAACCAGCATTTTTTACTTGTTCTTTTTAAAACATTGCTAATTTTTGGCCAAAGTCATCAAGAGCCACAGTACAGGGCCTAAAGAGCCACATGCGTGCCTGGAGTCGTACCTTGAGCGATAGGGCTGGAGTCTTACTGAGAGCCGCTCTAGGTTTTTTTACTGCTTTGCTTGCTTATAATAGTACTTCTTCAATTTAATTAAATTTTTTATTTAATTTTAAAACATGTTTTATTACTCATATTACTAGGTGATTAAAACCGAAAGCAGGTAGGTATGAGAATACAGAGCGCATACTCATTGCCCGAAGTGTGTTTCTGTCACGTGTCATGGCAGCAGGGGGTGGAGCGCAGTGTGAGACCTGGCTGTGATGCCGAGGTGGAGAGGATGGTCACAGTGTGCTTGTTGCACAACAAAACAGTCAGTGGCGCAACAAAAAGTTTGTATACTTTATTTGGCTAATATTTACACTTAGGTGTGGTTTACCATTGGTGTGTTGCCTTAATAGTTATATTAAATGGTGCAGTCAGTGTTTTTTTTTTTGTTTTTTTTTTACTGCCAAAGCAAGTCCAGTTGACTTTTTTGTTTATATGTTTTTCTTTATTTATTTATATATATATATATAGTAAATTAAACTAATGTTCAGAATGTATATATATTTACAATGTTGTTTACAAAAAGATGCCATGCATGAGATAAAGTAGTGGAATATTGAAAGTATAGTCAATAAATTAATTGTATATGAATTAGATGGATTCTGGGAGAAATGTGTTTTATGCATATATTTTTTGGTTTTTTGCATTTCTCTGAGGCACTTATTCAGTTTCAAGATTATTTTTGTCTACTCTTGAAACACAGACACTCTGAACATGTGTCAGTGGAACACTATTGATTTTTTTTAGCGGTCCTGACTATTTGTTGCAGCATTTTGATGAGTTTTAGTTGTAGAAGCAAACCAGATAGGTATAGAGATTCACAGACCACATTTAGTGACAGCTGAATAGAACTGCATTAGGATCTTCTGAGACAAGTGAATCTTCCTCAGCTGGCAGTGAAAGTGCAGTCTCTAAAGTTTTTTTTTTTTTTGACTTCATGTAGGCTGAATACTTAAGGTTGGTGTGATTGTGTAACTCATAAACTTTTATTTGGTCCCATGAGATGGGATGAAAAGGGCTAAATCAGGACAATGTGCGATCTATTCAGAAAGCAACGTATAAACAATGCTGGTTCAGAAGATCTTTGGTACGGCTGGAACCCGGAAAATGAGTAACCATAATAAGCTCCACAGCACAGTGAAAAGCTGTATTAAGTGAACAACATCATGGGACCCAAATGTATATTCATATAAAAGCTATAGAAATACAGATTAAAGTGTGTGCACTTTGATTTTCAAAAAAATTGAATAAAGTTGGACTTTAATTTTCTTTGGACCACCTCGTTATATGTTGTATCCAGTCTATGGTAGGTATGTGCAAAAGCCTTCCAGTAATATATGTATGCAGAGCAGCCTGTTGTACTGCCCTGTGGGCAAAGCAGAAAAGGTTCAGTGGCTCGCCAGACATTAATAGAAAAGTTTTACATTCTCATGGATCCGGTCTCTCTTCTCAGGTCTCTGGCAGTTCAAACCTTAGCCCTAACAAAAAAAGGCAGGCCAGTGCAATAAAGTCAACATATGCAAGGAAAATGCCATCAGTCCTTTTCTTCAGGGCTTTTAAATCAAGGACCCAGTCTCTACACAGAGTTCATCATGAGGCCAGCATGCATATCTAATCCCATTTACAAGTGCAGCCAAAACTGACACTAAGTGGCGAGACAACAAATATTATTGGCTGTAATGTCCTAAAGCATCTAATTCTATTTGTTGTTAAAACAAAGTCTTAATTATGCAAATGTATGCCAATTTGCAGGTTTTTGCATATTTTAACCTATTAGTTTTAGCTTTTAACCTTTGAGTTTTATGGATTTTAAACACTTGTTTAATCAGTTACATAAAATTATAAAATGAAAGATTTTACTACATTATATTATTTTTTATGACAGATTTTCTACTGGCCTCAGAAACCTTAACGATTCCACATTAGCAATTGTAATGCTTAAAATGGGGTAGTGAGTAGTGTGGGGCAGAATGCATAGGCGGTTCTCTCCTAATTTCACTGTCTGCACAGTGACCTTGATGTTAAGCTTGAAGTTTTAGTGCACCATGTGGCCAGCCTTGCAACATGTTCTGCAGATTTATCTTTGTCCTGAACAAGGTCAATGGCTAAAATATTACCTTAAAACACTAACACAATGGCAGTACAGGGAGGTACACTCATTGGTGTAACAGAAGAAGAGTAGTGAGGACAGTACTACCCTTTGTGGAGCACATGTACAGAGCAGGATGGAAATTCCCCCACTTTCACAATGTGCTGTTTGTCTGCCAGGAAGTTCTTAATTCACTTGCAGATAGAGGCTGGAACAGGATATTTGCTATATTTATTTTTGAGGAGATCTGGGATGAGGGTGTTGAAAGCAGAGCTGAAGTCCAGAAAAACCACCACATATCTACCTGAGAGGCCAAGATACTGTGGGATGTGAGGCAAACTTAAATCCACAGCATTGTCAGCAGACCTGTTCTCTGGCAGGCAAATAGAAAGGAGCAATAGAAACAGACATGATGAAGGAATCATTATGTACAGAAAAGGTATGGATTTAGATTTTAAAAATGCATCTGCTTACTGTTTAATGTTTTATTACATATTTCCTCATTTTTATTTTATTCATTGCTTTGACATCTGTTGCTCATTTGTCTTTGGAAGCATTTGTGTTGAGGGTTGTTTCGTCACATATATGATGTTTTTAAAAAATGACAATTTGGCTGCCTCTACATCTACACTTTGTTCACAGGACCTTAATCTGAGTATATCTTTAGCATAAAAGAAGCTTCTCTATGCATTACCTGTGCCCTTAAAAATACATGTTACATAACCAAGGCATTATGGAAACAGATTTACAATAATTTAGCTATTCGTATAGGGGATTTTGGCAGTGTTTATCTCAAGACGCTAAATAAAAACGTCCATGCATTAAAATGCTGTTATGAACCTCAGCTGAGATGATTTTCTTGTTAGAAAATAAGGCTTTGACTTTATTTTTCTTCATTTTAGAGCTTAGGCTCTTTTTTGTTTCCATTTTACAGCTCATAAACCGTTCTAAATTCCTCTTCTAGACCTTTAATTTGCCTGCTCTAAGAATAGGGAGCTAAAATGGACGTTTTCTATTCAGAGCACATTTACAACATGCAGTTTAATCCAAATAGATTATCTATCACTAAGAGTGTAGTAATCGACATGTTGATTGCCCATGTGATTATTCTGTTTGACATGGCAATTGTTCCATTTTATCTGCTTTAGCTTAAACTTGAAAGGCCTCAAATAAGGACCCAGATTATAACACATTGACCTTTTGCCTTTCATCATCCACAAACTGCATCTGCACTAGCAAAAATATTGCAACCTTGTTCCTACTTAAGCCTAAAATGGTTTTAGTTATTTTTGTACCCAGCACCAACCAGACAGGTGTGAAGCTGAACTATTTGTAGCAAACTGGCAACACACTGTGAATTAACTATTTAAAAATCATGCACCACAGATGGAACATTTCCTTCCTAACATGCACTGTGTCTCCATTCTCCATATATTTAAAGAAAAGTAACTGGTGTGTTGCTTTTCTTTAAAGTAGTATTTGTGATGAGACATTATTTAGATTGTGTATTGTAAGGTGTCCATGTTCTTATATGATCTAAGAATTATTAGAAAAATTTCCTAGAAAGTACAAAAACAAAAACAAATTTAAAGGCTAAAGTCATGGCCAGAAAATGTAATAACCTGCAGCCACTGAGATTTATAAACCAGACATTTAACAGATCCTTTTTAAGCTTAGTTTTTGTTGTTTGCATCTATTTCTTGTTTGCCCATTTACATCTATATATTGGAGCATCTCAATAGATTCAAACTCAAAGGGACATTATTTCAGGAATTCAATTTAAAAAGTAAAACTTGTTATATGCATTTATTACACACAGAGTGTAATATTTGAGCATTTATTCCTTGTAATTTTGATTATTAGAATTCAGTTTGTCAGAAATTATTCCATAAAATCAAATTGTAATGCAAAAATGGTATCTGATTGTATAACAACATGGGGTAGACAAATGTGAGAGCTGTCCAGCAGAAAGTCTTTGAAGGTCCATAACCCGAGTAAACCACAAAAGGTCTTTCCTAAAGTTCACTGAGTTGAGTATCTAGGTATGCTATTGGAAAGTTGAGTGAAAGGATGAAGTGTGGTAGTTATAGCCTCACAGGTAACAGCTTTGACAGAATTTTTAAGCAAAGTCCATTCAAAGGTTTTAGGAAGAGTCAAACATTTTGTAGTCAGAGATTCAACATCGTTCAGTAGTAAAAGGACTGGACTGTCCCTCTAAAGTCCTGTTTTCAAATAAAGGTAAAGCTTAATTTCATTTAGAAAGCAAGGTCTCAGATTCTGGAGGAAGAGTGGAGAAGCACAGAACCCATGTTACTTGAAGTCCAGTGTGACGTTTCCACAGTCAGTGATAGTTTGTGGAGCCATGTGATCTGCTGGTGTTGGTTCACGGTGTAATATCAAGTTGAAAGTCAGTGCAGCCATCTGCCAGCTGTCCCTCTGCTGATGAGGTGTAAGGAGCTGTGGATTTCATTCTCCACTGGGACTCAGTACCTGCCCTCACTGTCAAAAGTACCAATAATTGTTTTAATGACCATGGTATCACTTGGTATCATTGGCCTGATCTAAACCCCACAGAGAATCTATGAGGTATTGTCAACAGGAAAAGGAGATTGCAGAGCCAACAGTGATGAGCGAAAGGGTATTTATTATCAGAGCAACCTAAGCTTCCATTACACCTTAGCACGCCATAGGCTGATCTGTATAACTGCAGTAATTCATGCCAAAGGAGTCCTGACCAGTTACCAACAGCATACCATAAGGTACATGGACAAACCTTTGAGTAGGATGACATTTCACTACAAATGCTTTTTTTTTTTTTTTAAGATATAATCACTTAAAATATATCAATCCATCTTTTAATGATATTGTACACCTTTATTTAAACAAGTATTATATTTTGGGTTTGCAGGAAATTAGTATCACTTGTTGCATTTGATGTATCATTTGCCAACAACTTTTCATATTAAATAAATTCTCTACAAAAATCAGCATTTTAGATTCTCTGTGTTTCCAATTATTGGTTTTACACAATGCTGTATTACAGTTATTTAAAAGACATTCTGGTTAAAGATGACTCACTCTAGATGTGTAATTATCTTTGTATGCATAAAGGTGCTGTTCAAAAGAAAACCTTTCAATAAATCTTTTAGTGGTTTGTTTTTATATATCTTCGAATACTTCAGGGTGTGATGGAAATAAATAAATGTGTTTTAATTAATTACCTTATTCATATCTAAGGTGTTTGATTCAAAGTGTGATTGTAAATAAAAGCTGGGTTAACTTCAGACTTAAGTCATCTGGCATAGCAGATTTATTGTGGTTAAATAAGCCTTGTTCAAGTCTACTCTTCATCCCAGAACCAGAACCAAACATGGAGAAGCAGCATTCAGTTCTTATGCTCCACTAATCTGGAACAAACGTCCAGAAAACCACAAAAATGCTGAATATCTGAGTTCTTTTAAATCAAGGTTAAAAACCAATTTGTTTAGAGTTGCTTTTGACTGTTTTATTTAAACTATTAACTGAAACATGATTAATTTCAGTCCTTAGTTTAACCTTTCCTTCCTTTCCTTTATCATGCCACTGCAGTGTGTTTTTTTCCCCCATGTAAAGCACTTTGAATTGTCTTGTTGCCAAAATCTGCTGTACAAATAGACTTGCCTTGCCTAATAGAGTCTACTATAATTTCTTCTTGAATCTTTCATTCTTCTTCAGCAGTTTGTCATTCCTACAAACAGCTCCACTCATAACTCTGCAGGATGACCATTTGAATGACATGTCCTCTGATGTCCTTTTTCTCCCCGTCTCTTAGTGCTGGGGGCTGTTCCTGAGCTCTGCCAGTGCCGAGACCTGGAACTGGACTGTGACAGTGCTCAGCTCCGAGAAATCCCTGTTGTGGCGATAAATGTCACGGTGATGTGAGTAGAAAATAATCCCTTATGTTTTAGGGCAGTGTTTTTTTTCAGCTTCATAAAGCTCAAGTAATTCTCAGCAAGTCATTCATCAAAAGCTTTCACTGTCATGTCTTATTGAAAGTGTTGTCATAGATGTCCACCCTCAAAGACCCCATATGGGGAAAGAAAGTGAGGGCCTGTCATTGCTAAATCATCTTATTTAAAAACAAAAAGTGTTACCTTGACAAGTGTGTTCACTTTTTCTGCTGTATGATAGAGAAAGTGATCTATTACCAAGTCGTCTAAATTGACCACCTCATTTATTTTTTTTCTCAGATACCATCCTTATCATATAAGGGACCACACATTTTTTTCTTGAAGCTTGGTTTTAACAGTTGCAGTGGAAAGCAAGCTAAAGATTATCAGTACAGTCAAGAGAAAAACAATGCACACTCTTGTAAATTTAGGGTTTTACAAATCAGGGTATCAAAAACGTATTTTTTTTCTATACCAGGTCCAAAAATGGTTTGTAAATCTGGTCTGAAGTGCACAAAACACACAACAGAGTCTACGTTGTAATTATATATTAAAGAACAAAGAAGCCAGAATCATAAAGCTGTGTGTGAAAAATAATTCAACAGCTTATAAAACCATCTCTGGCAACAATAACCCAAAGTATCTCTATGTTTTAATCAGTCCCCTTATATTATATGGAGACTGAAAACTTGAGCTAAATATTTTTTTGCACAGCTCTCTAAAGGTGCCACTCATTTCAGTCAGGTTAAGTTTAGAATCTTGACATGGTCACTTTTTCAGCCATTACGTTTTAAAATTGCTTCCATGTTTGGAATCAATGTCCTGTTGGTTACATCGTTTGAGCCTGAGCTCAAGCTGGCAGACAGATGACCTCAGATTTGACCCCCGAATATTTCAGTATACGGAGGAGTTCGTGATGACTGCAAAGTGCCCAGATACTGTGGCTGCAAAACAAGCTTAAATCATTACCACTTCTTCACCATATATGACAGCTGGTGCACAGAGTTTATGGAGCTAAAAGAGTCTCAATAAAGATAAATACACATACTACATTCACATATGCACACTCAGGATTCGTAAAAGCACACATGTGATTCTTAAATACACACACAAATATGTCTTGATTCTTTTGGTGTGTGAACTTCACTGAATTTGTGTGCTATTTTTGATACTCCCCTTGATACCCCCTGCCTTTTTTTAACAGGGAATGATCTGCAACCAATTGGATATCTCCCTTGTTTCAGTCAGTCACAGGAACGCACCCCACATGGGGGATGATCTACTTATAAGCCCATCAAATGAACCCGTTCACAAAGCACTAAATCCACGGATAATAATTATTTGTGAATTCAGCAAATCTTTCTTTTATGGAAAAGTTCCAAGAAGAAGAGAAAGAAAACCTTCAGAAGTCCTGTTTGCAGTTTGTCACAAGCCATGTAAGGTACAGAGCAACCATGTGGAAAAAGCTGTTCTGGTAAGAAAAGACTAATTAGTCTATATGCAAACCTCTGTGTTGAGAAAAGCTAACACTGAGTGATACCCTAAATATACAAATCAAACAATGTAGTGGCAGCATCATACTGTGAGGTTGCTTTTCTTCAGCATGGACAGCTAGGAAAGCTGAGAAGCTGGTCAGAGTTGATGGAAAATGGATGAAGCAAAACGCAAGGCAAACCTGGAAGAAAAAGCTGTTAAATGATGTAAAACTGGAGCAGAGCTTCATCTTGTAGGGCAACAACTCTAAACATACCACCAGAGCTACAACGGTCAAAATTAGAATTAAATCCAGTTGAGAATCTGTGGTAACACATAAAAATGGATGTCCGTTGCTCTCCAAACAAATTGACGTAGCTTTGTCTATTTTGCAAAGGAAATGGGAAAGCTGTAAATGCAGTAAAAAACATTCTACCATTCGATCAACCAACAAAATACTTGCCACATTTTTCAGATTTTTAATTGTAAATAACTTTACTATTTTGGACAACTTTGTGTTAATATATTATATAAAATCTCAATAAAATGTGCTGAAGTTTATGATTTTAACTTAACAAAATGTAAGAAAGATAAAGAAGTATCAAGAGTTTTTTAAGGAACTGTACCTGCTGGGTTTTAGTCATTTCGTAAACATTGCTTGGTGTGACCTTTGGGTGACTTTTCTGGTATGTCCACTTCAGGGAAGATTGACAGATGTCTGAAATGTTTTCCACTTTTGAATAATATATTTTACTGTAGACTGATGGACTTGAGATCATTTTAAAATGATGTCATAACCCTTCAAGCAACAATTGCTTCATAAATGTCCTTGCTGGTGTCTTTCCTGTTGGCAATGTGTCAAAACTGACTTTTATGCTGCATACCTGCTACCTGCCAAATCTCCTGCTTAAATAGAGGTAGTCATACACATCATGAACAGATAATCAAATGAATTTGATCAGTAGCTACCATCTGCTGTTTTCACTCTTAAATTATATGGAAGCAGCCAGGTTGTGTTTAGTTTTTCCTTCTGAGCTTCTCCATATTGGTCTTATTTGTTCTTATGAAATGATGAGGTTAATTGGTCTCTCTAAATTGCATGGTCGTTTGTCCTGTATGTCTCTGTGTTGCCTTGTGATGGATTAGCGACCTGTCCAGGGTGTACCCTGCCTCTCGTCCGTAGACTGCCAGAGATAGGCACCAGCTCCCCCATGACCCACTATGGAATAAGCGGTATAGAAAATGAATGAATAAATGAATGAACCTTGAAAACGCTGTGTTTTTTGTACCCCGAAGGCTAGATTTAAATAGGCTTACAACCTGGTAAGAGGAAGACTATTTGTTGTTCTGATTTGTAAGATCAGGGGTTGGTATATTGTTTTTCAATAACTACCTCTACTGTATCTCGCTAGACCTGCAGTCTATGACTTTCCACAGTTGCAGTTCAATTCAATTCAGTTTATTTATATAGCGCCAATTCACAACACATGTTGTCTCAAGGCACTTCACAATAGTCAGGTACATACATTCCAATTCATCCTAATCATTGAACAGTGTAGTCGGAGTTAGCTTTTTATTCAAATTGGGTAAAAAGTTTTTCTATCTAAGGAAACCCAGCAAATCCAGTCAGTGACTTGCAGCATTCCCTCCTCCCGGATGAGCATGTAGAGACAGTGGACAGTCACTGGTGTTGACTTTGCAGCAATCTCTCATACTGAGCATGCATGTTCTAAGGCTGTAAGGAGAGTAGTTTGAGTCCAGAATGTGTCGGTGCTGCCATATCTTTGTAATGACATAATATTGCGTTGGTGATTTTTTTTGTTTTTCACTGTGTCACTGTCAGCATTTAAATCTTAGTGATTGCATTGGTCAAGACATCTCACACTCTGCATGACGTTCAAGGATGAAGACCTAAAGCTCAAAACTCTTATTATAACTTTGATTTTTATACAGCTATGTTGGGAACTCTGAAAACATGAGGAAAACCTTGCCATATATCTTATCAATCCATGAAACCTGGGGAAAACTGGAAATGAAGCTGTTAAATATGTAGTGTCAGCATCTTTCTTTTCCACTCAAACATTTACTGTTTAAACTTTAAAATGCTTTAAAATATAGCTTTAATCAGTTGGTGAAATGTTGGACCACTTCTGTTCAAGCCAGTTAATGTGTTCTCGGACTGTAATCTCTTTGGTGCAGTTTTCTTTATCAACAATGGGACTTTGTGTGGGGGGTTGTTGACAGCTTTGCTTTACATATTCGTCTTCTAATTCAACCTGGAAAGACTCACATAATGGAGAAACAACAAGAAGATAGTTAAAGAGTTTATTAATGAAAGATTATTTCCTTGGGGCGCTCGGACCCCGAGGGAGACGTGAACGGTGAGGATAAAAATGAGTTTGAATAAACATCTTATGATTATGATTAGGTACGAACCTGTGAGAGACAGGAGACACAAGGGGGGAGAAAAACACACAGTCCAGCAGGCATGTAACAAAGGGCATGATTGACTTTGAAGAGGAGCGGCCTTTATTTATTACTTTGACTAGGGTTGCATCGTCGCATAAAGCGGCTATGCATTTTCTTTTCATTGGGTGCCCCAGCGCAGCATGCAATAGTGATGGGGATTATTTCATAATAGGCTGATGATTTGGATTGGGGAAAGAAAGGTGGCCAGATGCCAGCGAGCCATGCATCCTGAAGAAATCCCCCAAAACCCACGGACGGAGCTGCATCCGTGAAAGCTGAATGGAATCTGCTGACGTGACGAAGTCATCATAGAAGAAATATATACTGTTCCTGTTCTGCAGGAGAGAGGACCAGAAAGGCAGGTCGGAGCGACAATCTCATCAAAAGAAACCGAATCTAGCAGAGAGGGGACGGAATTAGCCAGATCCAAAAGGCGAGAAATAAAGGAGCGACCTTGGGGAATTATGCGCATTGTGGAATGCAATGTTTTGAGATGCCTTTAAGGAGAAGATAATACGTAATGAGTGTATAGGCTTGGAGTGGGCTCAGAAAGATGATCTTTTGATGAAAATTGATGCCTGCTAAAAGGCTGCGTCTGTAGAGGAGCTTAAAAAGATGGTGTTCAAACAATGAGTAGTGAAAGCTAGGACTGAATCTAAACCAAGAACGCTGACGAGTTATTAGCAAGGTAAAATTTTCAAAGTTTTGCAAAGTTTTGCCAGGCGAAGGAATAAGGTTTGAAAGTAGAAAGAGCTAGACCTGAGATACAGCAGTGTTTGGCAGATTGCGAAAGAAGAAGGAGGGAGGAATAATCGGAGTAAGGTAAAAGTAGGCTGATGCAAAGAAACAGCGGAAGACCTGAAAATTTAAACTGGGCATGAGTGACTGAATTAGAAACCTGAAACATGACTGGCAGAAATTATGAAGTTATGAGTTACAGCCAGCCAGGATTCGCCAGGGGTAAGAGCTACGTCCATGAAAGGAACTTACTAATATTGACTGTACATAGATTGTTTAGTAAGAGTTTGTTATTTTGCTGCGGCAGTAATGTAGTTAATGCTCAAATCTGGGTTAGGGGGTTAAATCTGAAAACACTTAGACTGGGAAGGTGCTGTAAATCAATTGTCTCAAACTGAATAACGCAGCGCCGACCCGATATGCAGAAAGAAGGTGTGCTCCACGATTAGACGGCAGAAAATATGATAAGATAAGATAAGATGTATATTAAAACAGTAAATGGTTCCTTAGCGCCTGGTTAATAAAGGAAGAAGGTTGGTATAAATGTTCGAATGCGTAAATGAATATTTAATCAATTCAATTCAAGTCAAAGATAGGTAAGTAGAGGGAAAAAAAATCATATTTCACACTTTATCCTTAGCAGGATGCAGTTTGAGATTGCAAAAAAACTCAGCACAAAGAAGCAACAGGTTTACAAAACAACATCATGCCGGGAACGGTGAAGGTGGTGTGAGGGGGTGCATATGTTTATCTTGAGCATGTGTGTGTGTGCAAGTGAGTGTGTGCAAGTAAGTCCATGAAGCACTGTCCCAGATGCCATTGTCCTTGATGGTACGTTGGAATGTTCATCAACCGGCCACAAAGTTCTGAGCAGGTCCACAGATGTCCTCAGGGAAGGGAGGGGGCAGAGGGAGCAGAGCGTCATGTT
>JAHUTJ010074886.1:0-22402 GCA_036250325.1 Characodon lateralis
AGGCCGACCTTGTTACTGTCTTTATGTGCCTTTGAAGGTTCAGGTCTGAGTCCATCACTACACCCAGGTTTCGAGCCTGACTGGTGGTTTCTAGCTGTATTAACTGAAGCTGTGTGCTAACTTTTAAACGCTCTTCCTTTGGTCCAAAGATTATTACTTCAGTTTTGATTTGATGCAGCTGAAGAAAATTTTGCCACATCCATGGATTGATTTCTTCCAAGCATTTAAAGGATGAATTTTATTTCTGTATTTTTTTTTTTTACTTAAAACAGGTATATCTGAACGAATAAAGGAATTCTTATTGCACCTTTTTCATGTTAGCGCAACTTCAGGTCTGATGTCAGAAGACAACAACTGAAACAATGAGAAAAGAGTTCCTGTAGACATGACAAGCTTTGTATGGATTGATCATACAGCTCAAACACTAAGAATATTGTGGAAAAAGTTCAATATTTCTTGTCAGTCATTTCAGAAATAAAAACTCAGTATATAGATTCACTACACAAACAGTGAAATATTTCAAGCCTTTTTTTCTTATATTTTAATTATTTTTGGCTCACAGATTATGAAAACCCAAAAGTCAGTGTCTCAGAAAATTTGAATTAGTGTTGAACATTATATATTGTCCATTTAAAACACGTAATGTTTTAACAAACTTGACTTAAATTTGAAGAAACTGAATCATTTCTCTTTATTTCAGGATAATTTTTCCGTCAAGAAAAGGATTCAAACACAAGTATGCCACAATGTTCTCCTTTTCTACTTTTATTGTTGAAAATATCAAACTTATGTATCAGCAGTAACCCCTGACCCTGTTTCTGTTGGACTAAATGGTACCTGTCAGGGATGCCCAGCCTTTTAACGCTCCTGTACACGGACAGTGAATTGGCCACATGTCGGTAGTTGAACCAGAACCTGGAGGTACACACCTGTTTGAAAAAAATATCACATAATCAGGCAGAAACGTTCCTGCTGCTCCCATCATTAACGAAGAACATCAGTCAGCTTTCTGAAGAAAATACTAACCAGAACAGCCCAGTTGTTTGTATGACCGCTGCTGAAGAAATGCCCCGCTGTATTCTAAAAACAAAAACAACAAAAAACAATATAAAAATTTGTTTTTTGTGTGATTTGGTTGTTTAGAAGCTAAACGATTCATTCAGCAGTAAAACAGGTTTTATAAAGGCAGCATAGCAAGCTCACCGGAAGCGAGTTGTCTGCTGTAATATTGCAAGGAAGAACACAAATACAGCAAGTAACTCACAGCTAAAAATAAAAACTAACACTCACCTCGATATTAATGCAGTCCGTAACTAAATACGTTACGAATAAGCTTAGTAAAGTGAGTAGTTTCATTGTGCAGCGCTGTCAACACTGTCTGGATATCAAGGAAGTGGAAACCCACCCGGAGAGTACTTCCGGTAGAAGGCTTTTCAAACTAAAAGTTTACGCACGGCAAGATTGGTTTTTTTTTTTTAAACGAACCTCAACTATATCCGGGCTGGTTTTTAAAAAGCTCTGTACATAATCATAAAAAAAGAGATAAAATAATAATAAAAAAAACTCAGAGCCTACCCAAGGGCATATTAGAACGATTTATGATGCTGCAGGCCTCTTTCTTAGCCAAAGAGACTGGGAACCTTGTTAGCATGCATGGCATCATGAACTACTTAAACAGTGGCGATGGTGGTAGGGGTTCATCCTGTAACTGGATCGAACCCCCGCTCTGTCCGTCTCTGCGTTGCGATGGTGGTCAGAGGGCCCGGTGGCGGCGATTGTATGGCAGCCTTGCTTCTGTCAGGTGTGGCTACAATGTAGCCTACTACTGTCAGTGTATGAATGGGTGGATGACTGATTGTAGTGTAAAGTACTTTGGGGTCTTAGATCAAGCGCTATACAAGTGCAGGCAATTTACCATTTTACTGGAAATACCATGACGGCTTAAATAAAACGTTTCTTAACATCTTTTATACACTTCTTATACAGTTTTTTCAAGTGAGAGATACTGTGGGCTTATTTTATCTAATGCTTCCCATTTATAAACCATAACAATGGTTTTATTTGTTCAGCAATGCCTAAAGATCCAGACACAATTAGAGCCTTTAACAACTTGGGGGCTTTGCTCATACATTAATATTATTATTAATATTACTTTTTGAAATAGAAAAGCCATCTTTTATCTAAAACTATAAGGCAGCAAAATAACCATTCAGCAAAAGTGGAGGTTTATTGTTTACTTTGCTGAAGATGTGGAAAACTACAGACTGGAGTATATATAATTAAAGGATCAAAGGACGAACCACATTAAAAGCCAATAATCAAGGATCAAGTTCAATCACGATGTCATATTAATGAATTTAATCTGTTAAGACAGAAAATATTACTAATGTTCATCACATGCATTGTCATTGTGTTAATTTATTTTTGCTCTTTCCATCATCTGATTGTAATGTTTTCTGCTTTATTTACATGTAATTCTCATGTAATCTTTAACAAAAATAAGAGAGAACGGCCCTTTTATGATTAGTTCAATCAAAAACGGAATATCTCATTACATCACAAAGATCTGTTTTATGTTTTGCTTCCTTGACTGGTTCTGTTGGCATTTTGTGACACTTTTTTATAAGGTCCAATGAATTCCAAGCAGCTTTAACTTAGCTGATCATTTTGTGGACAATAAACAATACAGACAGCTTTGGATTAAAAAAACCCTCTCCAGAGCATTGTAATTGGAAGTGATATGAATATCAAAGGAAGTATGTTGCTGCTGGACTATCTTTAAGTATCTGATTGTCCTGTAAAAAGAACCTACCCAAAATGCCGTCATGCAAGTCTAATGTACCTCTGCAGCAGCAGAGGGTCAGCTTGATAAACATGCAGCATCAAAATCAACACTAACAAACAGCAGGGTGGGTGCTTTTAGTGCACTGAAATCTACTCTAATCCCCACTGCTGCTTCTGCTGCTTTTTGACCTGCTGCATCACTCACTTTTCCCACTCACAGATCATTATATAATAGTGAAAACTGTGAAGTGCATCTCAGTTAACTGTCTTACATTTTATATCATTTTGAATTTGAAAGCAGGATATAAATTGTAAAACAGGGCAAGCAAATACAGCCTAAAACGAGCATCTTAATACTTTGGATTTGTATCAAACAAACGTTTATATTTTAAAACCAATAGGCGTCATGTTCCAGAAGTGTTAGATTATGGTTTTCACTTGTGTTCATGTTTCTCAGCAATTTCCTTGTTGTTTCTTTTTTTCTAACAGGTATAGCCATATAATATTGTTATTTTTGCCATTTTGGTTTTGTCATATAAGTATATAAGTATGTATATATATATTGTCATATATATATTTATTTCCCCTATGTCCATTATTGTCAGCTTCATCTTTTGTTTTACCACCTGGTTTTCTTCAGTGTTTATGTACATTTTTGTATAATTATTCTGCTAGATTTCTTCCGTGCTTTTCTCTTTCTCTGCTTCTGCTCATTTACTCTCCTCCCTCAGCTCATTGGTCTCAGATGTTACTCATTCTTACCTGCTTGCCATGCCTTTCTCCTCACTTCTCTCTGTATATATAAGCTCTCTGCTTGTTCTCGTTGATTGCTGGATTCTACTGCCTGTTCTGTGTTTGCTAATCTGCTCCATGCCATGTGCTGCTTGTCATTGCCTGGTTCTCTGCATATGCTCTGTGTCCTGCTCTCTTTGTAATGCTTCTCTAATTACTAAAACCTTCATTCACTTCTGCTACGCTCTGGCCTTGGGTCCTTCCTCAACCTCAATATGACAACAGGGTGGTGGTGGTCCCAATTTTAAAATAATCAGGGATAACATTCCAGCCTCAGTGGGAACATCTAGTGGTTCAGATGCGTGGCTCGGCTGCTAATTTGGTTGGAAAGGAGGATTTTATTGTTGAAGCTCAGATTCTAATGTATTTGTTACCAAAGTCATCACCTAGAGGACTTTATCCTTGTTCTTGTACAACTGCTCAGATGGTCACAGGGGTTTGACCCACTCCACATGTTTTTCTAAATTAGGTGAAAGCTTTCAACTCTGTCTTTGTTACTGTGGGAATAAGCAGTGCTTTGGTATGTTCACCGGTGACCACTAAACCAAGCATAAGCTGAGGTGTATTAGCAGTTTTAAACTTTGACCTTCAGTGTGTGTTGAGTATGATGCAGCTTGAATGAGAGTTCATGTTACAGAACTCATCTATGGATCATAACCAATAGATGAGATCCTTGATACAAAAGGCTAGAATTAACTTCCTTTATAGGATGTATGGGTTCTGAATTTGAGATATGGTGACGATCTCTGCTTTCCAGGAAGAATTCAGGTTCCTCCTCATCGCAAGGAGTCAGCTAAGGTGGCTTTGGCATCTGATCAGCCAGAATACAGTTATGCCCACAAATACAAAGACCTTAATTTTTTGAGACATGCCCTGTGGTTTGACACCAGGTCTTGAGTTGTATTGTTTGGCCATAATGACGGTTGTATTTGGATGAGAAAGGGAGAACCTTTCAAGCCTGAGAACACCATCCCGTCTGTGAAGTACGAGGGTGGCAGCATCATGTTGTTAGAGTATTTTGCTGCAGGAGGTATTGGTGCACTTTACAAACTAGATGACATCACAAGGAAATAACATCATATGGAAAGAGCTTCTGAAAGGGTAATTCCCAACATTTGTGATAACTGCAGGCAAACCTGTGAGTATGTTTCAAAGCAGCACCTTAAACACACAGCCTCCTTGTGCGACATCATGGAAAAATCTAACCAAACCATTCAAGATATCAGGAAGAGAACTGTCAACCTCCACAAGTCTGGTTCATCCTTGGGTTCAATGTTCATCTATTCCAACTGTTATATGCCAGTGTAAACACCATGAGAGTGTCCGGCCATCATACCAGTCAGGAAGGAGACTGGTTCTGTGACCCAAGGATGAACTTGTTTTGGTGTGAAAAGGATGAATCAAACCCAGAGCGAACCCAAAAGATTATATAAAGATGAAGTTGGCTGAAGTTGGTAAAAGGGTATCATTATCCACAGTGAAAAGAGTCCCGTATCGACATGGTCTGAAAGGCCACTTGGTGAGGAGGAGGGTATTACGGTCATGTTTTGTATGTTGAGAGCAGGACCAAAATGCAGATGAGCATGGTGGGCCTTCATTAACAGAACCGGAAAACTTAAAGATCTTGCACAAGGAAAACAGGACATGGAACAAGGCAGAGTTACAAGAGGAACTAGTCAAGAACAATGAAAACCAGTGAGCTTATATACTAAGGGAGGAGTGGAGAATGACATTGGATCCAGATGAGCTAATCAGGGGCAAATGGAACGGCTGGGAGAAGAGAGTGCTGAACAGGGGAACTGAGGGAATGAGACTAATTAACACAGAGGGAATTAACTGGACACAAAGGTAACTACAAACCAGACTGACTTAAGAGAATAAACTAGAATACACAGAAAACAGGACAGAAAAAAAAGAAACTTAACCTAATTGATTAAACCTATATGGCAACACCTTTCTAACAACAGTGAGTAAAGATGAATGAAATGAGTATGGCAACATTTTTAAAACAATAATAAAGATCCAAAACCCAAACATCCAAGGATGATAAGAAATTCTTTAAAAGCAACATAAAGGCCAGATTGCAGTTTGCCAATGCACTCTGGGAGACAAGCCTTAACTTTTGAAAACATTTCCTTTGGTGTGGGGGAAGCTTGCAAGCCCAAGGACACCATCCCAACTGTGAATTACAGGGATGGCAGTATCATGCTATGTGGGTGGTTTGCTGTTGGTATCCATAGAAAAGAACTTTATGTGCAAATATGGATGGAGAATCTCGAGACAGTAGGTTAAAGTTTGTGAAAAAAAGTTCAAAAGGACAATGACTGTAAGCACACCTACAAAATGGCTTAAAGACAACAAGGTCAATGATTTGGAGTGGCCATCACAAACCCTGATCTTGGTCCTATAGAAAATTTGTGTACAGAGCTGTGTGTAGTGTGTGTGTAAGCAAGGCAGCTTTCAAACCAGACCCAGTTACACCATTTTGGTTAGGAGGAATGGGCCAAAATTCCAGCAAACTACAGTGAGAAGCCTGTGGAGGTGTAGGCTATATAACTGTATATCATTTTTCAAAGACATTCTAAAATATTAAAATTAATGGTAACTGTAGCGTATGTTGGTGAAATGTATTTTAAAACAAGTAGCTTCACAGAGGAAGAAACCCACTCCATTAAATCCTGGATGCGCTGAGAGTAAGCATGAAGTTTCAGTTCTAACAGCAAACGCCACCAGGAGGCGTGGCGTGCGCTCTTCTGCATACAGAACCTGCAGCTGCAGAACACAGACCGTCCGTACCGAGCTGCGCGCTGGAAGCGAAGCGCTGCAGGAGGCAAGACGGCCGAGCGAGCCCAGCCGAGCCACGCATCCGCACCACTGAGAAGGAGCAGGCAGAGGAAGAGGAGGAGGAGGGTGGCGCGGTGAAAGCACCTGCAGGAATCCAATCCAGTTGAGAAGTCCGTAAAGATAGGAGGAAAAATGCGCTGAAAGGAGATCTGTCACGAACTCTGTAATTAACCAAAGATCTCTTGAGATAAATAGGTTGGGAAAATCCACAAGTGTTTATTTTTATTTTTTTAAAGAGGAAATCCTGCTGGCGATGAATACCAACGATGCCAAGGAGTATCTGGCACGGAGGGAGATACCTCAGCTGTTTGAGGTGAGAGATGGAGCTGACATAATGTTTTCTACAACGTGATGAATTGCTACAGCAGTGCAATGTGCTTTGGAGAGTCAGAGCAAAGAGGATCTTGTGTGTCATCTTTTACCAATGAAGCTGAAAATATTAAAGCTAAAAAGAAGGGCATTATACTGATTTAAGAACTATAGCTTAATGAGGATTTAAGTGTTTAACGGTAAACTTCTATAATGCATTCAAGTTAATGCAGATATTGTGTTTTAGCAGATAAATATGAAAGTAATTATTATTTCTGCAAGATGCCTATTTTTTTGTAAACATGTAAGTGGCAATCTAAAGTTCCAACATCATTAAGTTCTGAGCTTGCAAAAATATTGATGAGATTCCTTCTTTAGTTTATAGTAAATTAGCTCCACTTAATTACAGTCAATTCCCACTGTGTTGTGTGACTAATGTATGCAAGCAATCAGTACAATCACTGCTGCTTATTTGCTGTCAGTTTAAATTACGTTAAGCAGCGAAGTGGCACATCATCATAACTACTATGTTGGTACACTCAGCTGAAGCTCTGTTGCACTTTTTTCGTCATCTCTGTAACTCACAAGCAAATGAAACGGTATTCTGGAAGCTTTGCAGGATGCATTAGGGCTGCAGGCAAGATGGGTGGAGATCAGGAAGGAAGTCCCTGAGGAAGGTGTTGTTTTGGAACAGTTAGGGGCAAGGTAAACTTAACTTGTATAAAGTTCGTTTTCAAGTTTATTCCATGTTTCAGGTTTTTTCCTTTTTCAAAAGTAGCAATAGAAAGATCATAAGGGTCCTGCTCTGATTTGCCAGGCTGGGTCCAATTTCATGCACAAAATAAGATGATGGATTTCACCTGAGGGAGCCCACACAACGGCAGGTTTTGAACTTCAGATCTTTTAGTTGCTCAGCTTCACTCCACTCCCACAGAACAACACCTCACAACAACGATGCAGCATCAACCCTAGTGTGAACCTCTTCCTTAACTCGTATACCTCATCAAGTTCTCTTCCATTGTGTTCCCACAGAGTTTGCTGACAGGTTTGATGTACTACCGCCCCGATGACCCCATCGAATACCTGGAAGGCTGTCTGAAGAAAGTCAGGGAGCTTGGCGGCACGGATAAGGTGCGGTGGGATACTTTTGTGGGCCAGGAGAGGAAGTCCCTTCCTCCGCTCAATGGGGGCCAGTCACGCAGGTCTCTCTTCAGAAATGGTGAGGCTGCAGAACAATACAGGAGAAAGTAAAGATGACAGATTTGTTCATCAACAGACTTGGCTGACTAAGGTCTTTTTAATAAGAATTTATCCACAAAAGTATACAAATGTCTGGAAATTGTACATATTTGGCCACAAACTGCATGTTACTGATGATACACCAACATAAAGAAGCGCCTAATTGTATAGAAATAGGCATACAGGGTTTTCAAGATTTTTGCATGCAAAGATCTAAAAGTATGGAGTGTGTTGACCTTCAGCTCTGAGTCAAAGCTTCGTAGAACCACCTTCGGCTAAAACTACTGCCGCGTGGTTTTTGAGGTTGTGTCTGAACCAGTTCTGCACATCCTGACATCTTTCTCAATTTGTCTTTCCAAAATAGCTCAAGCTAAGTCAGACTGAAGGGAACTGTGGGCATCGATTTTTTCTTAATTGTATTAAGGTCTGGACTTTGACTGGACCATCTTAACACATGAATATGCTTGATTTGAACCATTTCATTGTTGCTCTATATGTTTAGAGTCATTGTCCTGCTGGAGGTGAACCTCTGCCACAATCTTAAATCTCTTCCAGCCTCTAACATCATTTATTCCAAGATTAGGGGAAAAGCATCCCCACACTATGAAGTTATCACCACCATGCGTTACCGTGGCAACGAAGTGTTCAGGTCAATGGTAACTGTTAGTTTTTCTGCCACACATAGTGTTTTACCAGCCACAACGTTCAGTTCTCATCTGCCCGGAGCACCTTCTTCCACATGTTAGCTGTGCTGCCTGCGTGGCTTGTGGCATGCAGGCAGCATGTACGATAGTGGCTTTATTCTTCCATGAACACCATATGTATGTAGTACATATACTATTAGTACTATTATTAACAGATTCTCCCACCTGAGCTGTGTATCTCTGCAGCTCCTCAAAAGTTACCATGGGCATCTTGCTTGCTTCTCAGATTAATGTTCTCCTTGCTCAGCCTCTAAGTTAAGGTGGACAGCCACACCTTGGTAGGTTTTCAGATGATAGATTGAACAGCCCTCTGTGAGATGTTGGGATATTGTTTTCGGATCAAACCGTGCTTTAAATAACTTTCTCCCTGACCTTTCTCCCTAGCTGTGTTCTTCTGTCTTCATGATAATATTTGTCTACTCATGTTCTCTAACAAACGTCTGAGGCCGTACTGGAGCTGCTGGGTTTCTATTGAGGGAAATTGACAAACAGTTGGACTCTATTTGCTAATTAGGAGATTTCTGAGAAAAACGGCTGGATTTTATTGGGGCTATCCGCATAAAGGGGGCTGAATACATATGAGTATCAATTTTTTCTGATTTTTTGTTGTCAGAACCATGTAACTGCTGGAGATAGACATATCCCCCCCCCCCCCGTAACTCTGCAAGGACAAGTGGGGGTAGGCAATGGATGGATGAAAACCATGTAACATACTCCTTCACAATTATGTGCAGTTATGTACTGATTGGTCTCTCATATAAAGTCGTAGTAAAATACATTGAAGTTTGTGGTGCTATTATGATAAAATGTGATGATGTTCCATGGATATGAATACTTTGTAGGTTGGAACATTAGGTGCCGACAAAAGAATAATTTGGGTTTTTTAAAGTTAGATTTTTATTTAAATTCATGGCAAATACTTTTTGTCATAATATTAATGAATAGCAAAAGAAAAAAATTACATTCATATACATTTTTTTCTTTTTAAAGAAAGCAAAAAAAAATCACATCACATTCTGCTAAAATACAATAATGGCCAAACCAGCCCCGTGTTTTAACAGTGAATGGTTCTGACATTTGCACAGCACCATAAGGAGTTCATTCACAGATCCATTGTTAAAGCTGCTGTGCTTTTCTTTGAAGTACAGAAAGAAGACTTTTACAGTATAATAAGATGCTTTTTCCGTCGACTCTAATGTGATGTGTACCCATGTGCGTCACCATTCTCACTCCCTTGAAAAGTGCCAAAAGTGAGACACCTGAGCTCTCGCTGTAAATTGATGTGAAGTATCTTTTAGATAAACCATTTCCTGCTCGGAAACAGTGTCCAGTGGGAATTTAATTGCTAACATGAATGCACTTTCTTCACTGAGTTTTTCCAGGAAATAAAAGTACAGTTAATGATTGATTTTGCGAGAATTTTTAAAGGCTGTCCATTCATTGGTTATTAATTTCAGTTATGCCCCTGGGCAGGTGTATGTGGTACAAAACGCCCCACTCATGCAAAACATGGTCAAAATTTGCAGAGCAAATTCAAATTCAACTAACAGTGGCATATTAATGGTATTTTCACTTCCTTTAATTCTTTTATTTGAACTGCAAAACAATCACCTCTTTGTTTTTGAAGCAGCTGCTTTTTGCTGTTTCAAAAACATAGATCTGTAACAGACCAAGTAAAACATTTACCTATACTCACACTAATTATGCCACAAAACTCCAGAGAGAGGTAGATCGTACAAATAAGAGAAGCAGTGGCAGGCATACAAACGATTTAAAGAGATTGTGTTGAAAAAGCCTGAAAACATTGGTAGCTGCTGTGTTTAGCTGCACAGAGCAGCCGTCTGATGATTGTCATTGATAAAAGTGCCTTGTGCCCTTGGCTCATATCTGCCATGTTTCAAAAGCCTGATGAAAGGACACCATGCTCGGATGTCTTAATTTCATTTCTACCAATCTCATCACATCTGATTTATGGTGGAAGCAGCAAAAGAAAAAGTAGGTCCAGATTTTTCTGTGTTTTGCGGAGCTTCACGTCTGTTCCTCCTTCAACTTCATGACCAGAACTGTCTTTTGGCTTTAAAGATAAATTAAAGCAGCTTGAATCTCCTGAAAGAAATTTGCAATCTTAATGATGCAGGTCTATTTGTATTTACAGTGCCTTGCAAAAGTATACATACCTCTTCAGCCTTCTTCCCCTAATTTGAACCAGTTTTTTGTCCCTGCTGAAGACAGGACTCCCCACAGTATGATGCTGCCACTGCCATTTTCCACCATAGGGATTGTGTGTTCAGGCCGTTTGTTTTCCAGCATACATCATGTTTTGCATATAAGAAATTTTTTTTGCTTTCTTACAACAATCTTGTCTCTTATCCATAAAGTTAAGATTTATTGAATGCACAACTATTAGCTGTGCTGTCAACAGATTCTCCCACCTGAGTTGTGGATCTCTGCAGCTCCTCCAGAGTTACCAGCCCTTCCTGGCTGCTTCTC
The DNA here is from genome assembly GCA_036250325.1 of Characodon lateralis. Taxonomy (NCBI): domain Eukaryota; kingdom Metazoa; phylum Chordata; class Actinopteri; order Cyprinodontiformes; family Goodeidae; genus Characodon; species Characodon lateralis. The sequence goes on from JAHUTJ010074886.1 coordinate 11,163, forward strand.
TGAATAATGATAATAATGATAACAATTGGTAAGTTTGTAGTTGTGCAGATGTTGGGGTATTAATTATGACCTTACCCTGCTTTTAACTTCTTAATTAATTAATTAAGACTACACTTTTTATGTTTTAGACCACCAAAGTAATTTTGATATGCTAAGTGCCTGAACAATGAGAGAGAGAGAGATTGTTTTTATTACTTCAAAGTCAGAAGTTTACACACACTTTACACACACAACATTATTATGACTATTTTAAATTAGTCATAATAATTTCCCAATATGAAAAAGCCTGGATGATCATCCCATGGCTTTCTTACAGACTGTTGTTCTTATTCACATCATTAGAGTTAAATTGGATTCACCCCCGTGGATGTATTTTAAGGCAAGAAATGGGGCTGGGATCTTGTTGTGTGAGGGTATTCTGCTGCAGGAGAGACTAATGTGGTTCACACAACAGATGCCATCATTAATAAAAAAATAGTATGAGAAAATACTGAAGCAACACCTTGGCAAGGAAGTGAAAGGTTGAGCACAAGTTTGTCTTTCAATTTTAAACAATAACGTTAATGTTTTGGAAAGGCCATCACAAAAACCCTGACCCTGTGGAGGGATACCCAAAATATTGGACCCAATTCATAAAGTTTAAAGGCTAAAACATACTATGGAAGTATACTATATGTAAATTTCAACATTTAAAGAAAGTAATAAGTAGTAAAAAAAGATGTTGGTAATTAAGCTAATAGAAATAATTTTGGTAATCCTTACTGATGTAAATAACAGGAAAAGTTTAGTCAGATTAATATCAGACAATGAGGATAAAAAGGTTTTATTGCACACTTATTAAACATTTCCAGAACTATACTCTACTTTGTATTGGTTTATCACTAAAATCCTAATAAATGTATTGAGGTTTGTGGTTGCAAGCATGACAAAATGTGTAACAATTCAAATGTTATAAATTGTTTTGTACATTGTATATTTTGTGTGGAGCAAAGTAAAAGTAGGTTGTGATCAGAAGGACTTAGCCATGGTTAAATTAGCTGTATATATAAACACAAACAGCTCCAGATTCCCTGGAGCAGTTTGCATCTGCAATTTCTGTCTTTATTAACTGCATTAATGTTGTGAAAGTTATATAATCAATGCTTTAATCAACAGAAACTTCAGGATAATTACCTTAATGAAGCAGCTCTGCTTGCATGATTAACTAATATGATCTCACCCTCTAATTTACTGTTAAAAACAATTCATCAGTTCCTAAAATGACTGACAGGACGAATGTGGCTCCTGGACACAGAAACCACAGCTGTTCATCAATGCACAAATAAAGTCTGATGTCATAAAAGCTTATTTATAACCTTGTACTGTGCTTGTCTTTGTGCCACAGTGTTGCCCGACAGCCCCAATTTCCCCTACAGACGGTATGACCGCCTCCCTCCCATTAGTCAGTTCTCCATCGAGAGCGACTCGGACCTGTCAGAGACGGCCGAGCTCATAGAGGAGTATGAGGTGTTCGACCCTTCCAGGCCAAGACCCAAAGTCATCCTTGTCATTGGTAAAGGAGCACTGCAAAACACTATTCCAGAAAGTATATTTATATAGTCCTTATATGCTAGTATATGCTGTTAGATAAGAAGCAGCAGATGTGTGTGTGTCGAAAAACCAACCCCACAACTCCTTTCTCTTTAAACTTTACTGTGTTAAAACATTAGAAAATGCAGAGTGGGTTTTGTACGCTTTGAAGATGATCTAAAAAAATGTGGTCTGGATAGGGATCAGTGACCGTGGATGGAGTATGTTTGTGTGTGGGGGGTGGGTGTCTGTTTCCTCGTATTCAAACGTAACTCTGCCTCTCTCCGTTTGTATCATCAGAGTAGATCTTGCTGCATGTTCCTCAGTGTTTTTGACACTCCTAATCTGGTTTCCTTAGCGTGCCTGCTTTAAGCTGTCAAATAATCTCATTTATCTTGGTAACCATGCGTGCCATTTCCACAGCAAGAGCAGCAGACCTAGTTTAGCTTAAACATAACTTCAACAGAGTTTATAAAAGATAGAAAAGTGAGTAAGAAAAGGACTGAGACCTCTTCTTGAAGCTCTTTTTATGGGCTTTGCTTGGCTTTTCAGGCTGTGTGTGAAGAGGCTGATAGGTGTTTGTCCTTGCTGCACAAAGCCAGTCCCTGTCCCTCTTTTTGTGAGCGTGCTCTTCCCTGGTTGTGAACTGAAAAGCAGCATGGCAGCCACTGTCACCTCCGCAAAGGATCACGGTGAATGTTTTGTCTGACAGGTTTGCAGAGAGACGTTAGCTGTTATGAGTATGTTAGGACGTGACTGGGTCACGAATTAGAAAATACGGCCAAACAAAAAACATGTTTGTCTTTACCCGTCTTTACCCAGAGGAAAAAAAACACCTCTGCCCTCCATCCTGTGGCATGAGGAGAAGAAGATATTTTATCATTCCTCTTTGAAGAATGTCTTTAGATCATTCAGAGTCCTGGTTTCTATGTCTCTTCTGCTTTCTTTCGCAGATGTCCCCTGGTTCGAATTTCAGCCACGGCGACGTGTGCTGCATGTCTTCCACCCAAGCTGCAACGTGCATTTGTGGTATACGTAGAGTAGAATGCAGAGTTATCAAGTTTGACTTATGGACGTGTTTCTGCTGAACCTAAACATGTCTCTTATGGCTGGTGTGATTGACAAACATGCTGCAAAGCAGTTTTTTCTCATGGTCTCAGGTTCTAGTATTAACTTAGGCTTTATTAATTTTCTCAAATAGATCTTTTTCTCTTTGGTTTTTCTAATTTGCTTTTTTGTTTTTATAAATGACCTGCAGTACGTTCAGTTAGTGTTCGTTCCTGTTAAAAAAGTACATATCCTCTCTGAGCTCCAATAGGTTAAAGTTAATTCTTAACTACTACCTTTTCCAAATCTAGCGTAAACGGAACAAAACAGCTTCTAAAACAAATGTAAAAAGCATTTTATTAAGCTTAGGTAAAGTTGGTTGGATACACCTAAATGGCAAAATGGATGAATAGTCCTCTTGTAGGTTAACATGCTGGAGTACTCTGGATAAAAGAGGTCTGACTTGTATGTCATGTATGGAGGGCACTTATGAGAAAGGGGTTTCAGTCCGGGCTGTAGATCTGGTTAAACAGTAAAAGAACCAAATTCTAACTTTTATATTTTTATTTCCAGATAAGTATGACATTATTGGAAAAAAAACATGACATTAAAAAAAAGATGCTTGGACTAAATCAGTCAGTCTGAGCCTGTTTTACACTGCAATGTTTGCCTGCATTACTGGAACTACAGATGTAAAAATATTCCACAAAAAGATAATAAATCATAAAAAATTATACACATTGTGTTACCGACGCTAATGCATATGTTAATTATTTTTGCAAAATGATAAATTCTCTTAAATATTCCCTTTTTTATCAGACATGCATTTGAAATCAGATGTTTACATACACTGTGTGAAAAGATACAAAACCTTTTCTCTCACGCTCTGGCATTAAATCAGAAGGAACTTTTCCTGTTTTAGGTCAGTTGGGATTACCAAACTTATTTCTATTTGCTAAATGCCAGAATAAGTGTGAGGTGTTGCTTTTGGAGTAATGGCTTCTTCCACCCTGCGTGGCCTTTCAGCCAGCACAGGACTTGTTGCAATGTGGATAAGAACAGTCTCATACCACCTTCACCCAGTTTCTTCACAAGGTTTATTGTTTTTGTTTTGGATTGTATGTCATATTTTGCACCAAAACATTTTCATCTCTGAGACACAGAGCCCTTCTACTTCTTGAACGGTATGTTGGCTCAACTTTCCAACGATGTTTGTACATGTTAACAACACTTTGAAGAGATGAACCTGGTACCTTCTGCCATCTGGAAATTGTACCAAAGTATGAACCAGACTTGTGGAGATCCACAATTCTCTTCCTTTCTATCAATAATTACATAATCTTCTGGGCTTTCTCAAATAGTTTACAGGTATCGTAATCTTAGTGTATAGAAACTTCTGATTTTGGAGAAAGTAATTGAAAAATCTCATTATTCTGATATTTAGCAAATACAAACAATTTATGTAATCCCAGTAGACCTGAAACGGTAAAAGTTCAGTTGGATTTTCTTCTTTATATGTCAACGTCTGACATTGAGGGAAAAAAACATAACTTTTTTGTTATAAAGTGTAAATATGTACATTTTGTATGTGGCTTCAACAGTATTTAAAAATGAAACATTTTAAAAGTGGTAGATGTCGGCATTTAACTACAATGATCACACTTCTTATACTTGTTTGCATAAATCCTGGTTAGTCTGATTACATTAAAATAAGCTTTGTTTTAAGTCTGCCTTGTGTTTCAGTTGTGTACACCACCGGAAAAATAATAAGCTTTATCCTTTGTCCTGTTGTAAAATATGCAAATACTGCACAGGGTACATTTTACACCCTTTACTCTAACACTTATGCAATATAAAGAGTGGGGCAACATCATAAAGGATGCATATAATTTATAAATGTGACAGGATCTAATTTTCCACAAAATGAGCTTCATTTCTTCTTGTCAAAAGCTTTGTAAAAGCTTTTTTAGAAACGCCAACATACGTGGCAAGATAAAAACGATGTGATCAGCTCTCTTTTTACTGTTGTCACTTACTTTCTGGTAAAGTAATTTTGTTAAAAACATTTACACATGAGCACAAAAGCCCACTTAACTGTCACTGTCTAACGTTAAAAAAGCTAAGCTGTATATGGGTTCACCTAATGCCTTTATTCTTAAAAATTGTAACAAGTGAAGGGTGGGTAAAAATGAGGAGTGAAAACATCAACTGAGGATACAAAAAAGGTTATAATCAATCCCTTAGCCACATCACTGCACATACAGCTTCCACATCAAGAAAAATAGGATTTCTTTTCAGACAGATAAGATGAGAGTTGAGAAATCTCAGTTAAATGATTCATCAACACTTTTAGCTCAAAACTTAGACAGTGAACACCTTTTGCATGTGTATTTGCAGCCCTTTATCTCCTTCTGGAGATAAGGGTAACAATTTGTTTTTGTGATTACCAAAACTTTCCAGTCACTCTAGTAACTGTTACAAGCTGAAAATGTCACATGTTAGAAAAATAAAATAAAACTTTGGGTAACACAAGGGGCATCTTTTTTGCACCATAATCATGGCATGATCCCAAAAAACAAAGTGTTTTCTTATGCAAACTGCCATCTCAACTAAATTTGTTTGAAAATGGCTTGTGCAAATAGTAAAGTAAGCTTAATTGTTATGAGAAAATGAATAGACATAGGTGTTCTTGGCTTTCATAGTATTACTGAGAGCAACAATTTTGGGGGCTTGTCCAGGATTCCCTAGCAGAGTTTTCCAGAAACCTGGAAATGAAACTCAACTATCAGAAAATGAGGCATTCAGGTTTTCAGATGGCTTCCTTCAGTATGTAAAACTATCTTGTTGAGTGTCTGTTTTGCATCATCAATATTCATTTGGTACTGACTGGATCCTTTAGGCGGTTTTACTTAAAATATTGACTTTGCATGGTTCTGACACTGTTGATTTTACTGAAATGTAATCATTTTATGTTTGAAATTCTGCTTCATGTTGATGAGAAAATGTTGGTTGCTGACACCATTAATCAAATGATATTCAGTGAAAAGATGATTTCTTACCAAATGTAGGAGGTTCACACATACCTGTTTCTTTATGCCTTCCTCCTCCACAAACACACACTGAATCATGCACAAACATACACACCTTCTCACACAGTCCTGATTTCTCTCACCCATACACACACACACCCACACACACAATGTTTCACACTCAGCCACACACACACACACACATACAACAACAAACCTTCCCAAAACATCAACAGCTCTCCCCCCTGTGCTTAGGTGGCCCTGGCAGCGGCAAAGGAACACAGAGCCTGAAAATTGCTGAGCGTTACGGCTTCCAGTACATGTCTGTGGGTGAGCTGCTGAGGAAGAAGATGATCCACAACGCCACCAGCAACAGAAAGTGGAGCTTGATCGCCAAAATCATCACCAATGGCGAGCTGGCGCCACAGGTAGCTGAGAAACAGAGAAGGAGACTTGATAGCGATGGGGGCGGGTGAGATGGACAAAATATTTTGGGAGGGATGAGCAGCATGTCCAGACATTCAGGTCAGGTTGTTATCACAGCATGCATCCAACTAGGAATCAATTGGCAGAAGCCACAACACAAGCATGCTGGAGAGAGAGGATGCTTATCTGTCTTCTTAGCATCCATCTTTCTAAGATAATTACTCCGTTTGGAAGAAAATGAGCACTGACCCCCTTCTGCGCTTGTTTACGCTTCACTCTTTCAAACACAGTACCTAGAATAATTATAATACAATAACATATCCCCAGTTCAGCTTCTAGCATTAACTGGATACACCTCAGAGGATATTGTGCTAGGCTGTACCTATTATTAAAAACTAACTCAAAGCACCATCTCAAATGATAGAGAGTAGGCACTTTTAATAAAAACAGTTGCCACTGAGATTAAACCGACGTCTGTCTACCATCAAGCTCAGCAATAGCTCAGGAAAACTAATAGGTTGCATAACAGACACTTTAACTTATTTTAAGTTTTGATTAGTCCTTTATAGACAAAATGTCTCTTTCCAGATCAGCCTTAAGATGAAGATAAGCACCAGAAATCTTTTTAAATGTCAAAATCGTCACAAGCGTCTCTTCAATGTGGGGCACAAGGCTGTCCATTTTTGCTTTAGAGCTGTGAAATTCTTGCTCGATTAGATCTGAGAATGGTTTTGAAGATCGCCCAAGAATCACAAGGTTATAATCGTCAACAGAATTGTTCAAGTTCAAACTTAACAGGAACAAATTTTGAGGTTCAGTTCATGCAGATGAAAACTGCTTTCATTGATGTTTGATGCAAAAGTGTCCTTATAATCTGCAGTGCCTACCCCTGTCACCTTGGACAGATGCAAATGCTCAAAACCACCTGAATGATCAATCATTTTTGTTCTTATTATATGTGAGCCATAAAATATTCAATGCTAGATATTATAATACAAAACAGATGGAGTAACTCAACTTGTGTTTTGTTGAAAACAACTTAGAGGATGTATTTTTTTTTTTGTGGCAACACAGACCTCGTGATGCGCTGCCGTCGCTGCGAGGTCATAAAGCAGACACAAGCCTTGGACCTTCTCATAAAGAGTCTGTTTTTGCTCAATTATTCTCATGAATTATCTTCAGTGACTGACATACTCATCATTTATCATCCTTCTCCTGGCATGTCTGAGACATCGCTTTGCCCTTGCGGCAGTCCAGTCCAGATGTCAGTTGAAAAGAGGATGAGACAAACAGCAAAGTAGGCCAATGAGCAAACATAAATCAAAACATGGTTGTTAGGTATCAAGTACATAAGTTTTATTTTTTTTTTATAATTACATAGGTTTTGAATTGACGTCTATGAAAATTGCATTGAAGGACAATGAATTACTAAGCTGTGACTTTAATTATTTCCTTGGTTTTGCCCAGAGAATTGTCTGAGATTCGAGTGAAGCTACAGTGCCTTGTATTCAAAAAACCTACCCACATTTTGACACATTACCACCACGAATTCTTACATATTTTATTTGTATTTTATGTTATAGACCGACACAAAAGCGTTCTTATTAGTGAAGTGAACAGGAAATTAATACGTGGTTTTAAAAAATTTTTTGTGTGCACTGGTATTCGACCCTTTTTACTCCGATACATCTAGATAAAACCGAGTGCAACTAATTAATTAATAAATGTGTGCAATTTAATCTCTGTATAAATCCTGCTGTTTTCTGAAGACGTCTGAGGTTTGTTAGATCCCTGAGGTATTTAGCAGAACTGCAGGGGTAGGTTATTAAACAACGTCCCAAGCTTTAAACATTTCACCGAGAACTGTTCAATACCTAATCTGAATATGTAAGAGTGTTGTACAACTGTAAACCTATCAAGAAATGGCAGTCCACCTAAACTGGCTGCATCAGAGAAGCAGCCAGTTTATGTAAATCTGGTCATATGAAACCAAAATTAGTCTTTTTCTCCTATATGGCTACATAACTTCTACTGTGGGCATGGTGGTGGCAGCATCATGTTGTGGGGATGCTTCTCTTTATGCTTTGATGATATTTGAAAATTGCTGGAAAGGGAAACTCACCTGTCAACCCTACTGAGCTTGAGTTATTTTGCAAAAATGATTAATCAGTATGTTTAGTCTCAAGTTGCTCAAAGCTGCTAGAGACATACCCCAAACATCTTGTAGTTGCAAGAAAAGGTGGTTCTGCACAGTATTGATTTAGGGGGACTGAATACAAATTAACTTTTCAGATTTTTATTTCAAAAATGTTTTGAAAAAGATGAATCTTTGTGGTTGTAACATGGCCAAATGTGAAAAAGTTTAAGAGGTGACTTTTACAAGGCATTGTACAGGCTTGCTTACACTTGAAGAAGCTTGGGTTATGTTAATCTTATAAATTAATTTTCCTAAATGTAATTAGAACTGTAACTGCGCTTAGTTGCTGCAAAGGATCCAGTAAGGCTGAAGGCGCAGATGAAGCACCACTCCACTCAGCCAAATGCTGCTTGTCTCTCTGCTTGGTCATATGTCTCTCAGACTCTTTTCTCTTAGAAATCCCACCGGTGCTCTGAAAGGAGGCTCTTGGATATTTGACAATTAGCTCTAAAATTAAAGACTGAAAGCACAATTGCTTTTATATTCTCTCTAATCTCTTGTTCTGTTGATCTAAAAGCTTTTCCACATTTAGGAGCTTCAATAATTGGTTAAGGGATGACACAAATCAAATCTCTACAGCCATCCATAGTCTATAGGTTTCAATGAAACAAGCTTGGTCTTTAGCTAAGTTTGAATCTCTGCGTGCCTGGCTTAGCCCACATTCAAACAGCTCCCATTCAGATGTTAAAAGCAAACTAAATGTCTCTGTTAGTCAGGTTATTTTTAGACCAGCGCATTGCATCATGCATCTCTGCCATACTGCAAATTACTTTCTGCCCAGAGAGATGCGTTCGAACATGTTGACCTCCTCCAGCCATGAGGAAGTAAGTGATGCTAAAAGAAGTTGGCACTCTCTGGCTTCAGGAAGTCTTCTTCCTGCTGCAGTTACAACCATTAAAAGAACCAATTGGATAAAGATGTTCATATATTGATATTTACAGTATGAAGACTTTCTTTCTGGTGCCAACTCACATGTTGTCACGTTAGGCTACTAAAACAACTTCAGTGTTTGTCATTAGGCTTTTATGTGATGGACCAAAACAAAATACTGCATCATTTTCAACACCTTTTACAAAGACAACTTTAAAATTTAAAAAATACTTTTTGGCCCATAAGAAAAACTCGGCGAAAAGGAAAAACTAATACTCTGAGCACACCATCCTCACAGTTAAACACGATAGTGGCAGCATCATGCTGTGGAGATGCTTTTCCTTGACAGGGAGAGAGGTCAGAGGGAATATGAAGATGGATGGAGGCAAATACAGTGCAAGAGGTTCAAGAACCTTACACATAAACCCTACACATACAACCAGAGCTACAATAAAATAGTTTAGATCAAATTATATCATGTGTTAGAATGGCCTAATCAATGTCCAGCTTAAAATTTTATCGAGAATCTGTGGCAAGACTTAAAAATGTTTTTTTTTTAATTCGGTGTTCATCCATCTGATTTAGTCTAACTTATTTTGCACAGAAGAATGGGGAAGAAATTCAGTCTTTATCCTTGTAAGACACAACAAAGACTTGCTACTTCAATCACAAGGGAAAAAAAAGTTCAAGATGGCCGAATATTTTTTCTAGGCACTGTAAATTTTTGTTAGCTCCTTTATAATGTGTTGCTAAAAGGTTTCACTCCCTAAGGAGAACCCCCACCCCCAAATCTAGTTTACTGCTTTTTTAACATTAACAGCTTAGACATTGGGTGAAGGTAATTAAAAATCATGTTGCTTTCGTCATTTCTTTCAGGAAACCACAATTACCGAGATAAAACAGAAGATTATGAAGATCCCAGATGCCAACGGTATCGTCATAGATGGCTTCCCTCGAGATGTTGGACAAGCTCTGTCCTTTGAAGACCAGGTGAGTCTCTGTTATTAGGCCTATTTGTCCTCGAAGGATATTCCCAGGTTTACATTTAGAATCACCTAATAGGATTATTCACCACTGCAAGGTTGTTACTGTTCATAAATTGTATGGAAGCTGTTTTGCTAAAAAAAAAGAAACATTCTTTAACCATTAGAATCCTACTGCTGTTCTGTATAGGCCAAGCATGGAGTCCTTTGGCACCATACCATGTTAGGAGTGATTGGGATGGAGGCTTTTGCAGCATTATTAGTAAAGGCTGCTGTGAATACGTGTATAAATAACCGGAAAGTCATACACATAAGTTTGTGCTGCAAGCCTAATAAAGTATGTAAATGAGCCGGTCCCAGTCCAGCTTCCTGCCTCAGATCTGAGGATGGTATTATCAGCTGCTCTGTGGGTTGTGTAGCCCCACAGGTTATTTCATGTGTTTGATATCAGGAGCTGTGCATCATCATGGTGTCTCTATAAAGGCATTTAGACACTGATATCTAAGCAGCAGTGCCTCAAAGATCTGCAGTTTAAAGTTTAAAATAACAGTTTTACATGGTTTTTTTTTATTATTTGGCATCAAGTAATCCAAACTATTGTTTTGAAATTAGTAACAGCCAATGTGTTTAATTTTTCTTTTATTGGAAAATACATATGTCTTTATTTGCCTGATGAAGTTGAACAATTTAAGCCTATTAGAGCAAAAGAATGTATTAAAAAGGCAGATGCTTTGAGATGCTTTGACCCAGCTTTTTGGGGGAGGGTATATCTGGCTCGGTATATCTGAATTTAAATATCTTTCGGTTCTGATACCTCCAATAACAGAACCCTTTTACTTAAATGTTAGGTATCGTTTTTTGGGACAGTGTTATATAAAGTAATGCTCTTTTGGGTTTAAAACTTTGGTAAAATGGTCTGACAAATCATTTACATCCAGCAACAAAAGTACTAGAGGGCACAATTTATTTATGAGCAGAATCAAAGTTACACCATCTACTGTATACAGGTCCTTCTCAAAATATTAGCATATTGTGATAAAGTTCATTATTTTCCATAATGTCATGATGAAAATTTAACATTCATATATTTTAGATTCATTGCACACTAACTGAAATATT
>JAHUTJ010074887.1:0-22389 GCA_036250325.1 Characodon lateralis
CTGCTCTATATTTACTCTCACTCACTTAAAACTGTGCACATATATTTATATTATATTGTAGATATGTTTATACTGTTTAATTTGTATTGTATTGCACCGACTACGCCAAAACAAATTCCTTGTATGTATTGTAATGTATATGTATATGTATATGTAATGCTGTATTGATTCTGTTAAAATTGATATGCACGTAATTTGCTTATAGCTGAACTGTAATTACTAGGGCTATTAAAAGTCAAAAACTTTTTGAGACTTAAAAAAATTTATATTGTAATATTTCATTTTCATTTAATTTAATTTCATTTCAAACTTCTTCCATCTTTAATGTGCCTTATATTATGTTCAATTTAACTGAAAAACCCCAAATCTGTTGGGGGGGAGGAGGTGTATGTGTCTGCACAAACTGTTAGAAACCGACTCTATGAGGTTGGTATGAGGGCCTGACGTCCACAAATGGGGGTTGTGCTCACAGCCCAACACCATGCAGCATGCTTGGCATTTGCCAGAGAACACCAGGATTGGCAAATTCGCCACTGGCACCCTGTGCTCTTCACAGATAAAAGCAGGTTCACACTGAGCACATGTGACAGACGTGACAGAGTCTGGAGCTAAGGAGGTTAGCTGTAGCTAACCATTGTTCACTGCGGATACTTTCTTCAAACTTCGTCGTCACCCGGACAACTCCTCAGCATGGTCAGAGGTTAGGTTTGGGCAGGGCAGAATAATATAGAAGTGATTTAGATTTTCTTTGTGTTGAACTCAGCTATCTTGTTGCTACCAGAATATCTGCAGCGCACATGTTCGTGTTTATGTCTCCCAGCTTCTAATTCTAATCCGTGAGGCAGACACCCTGTCTACTTTTAAGACCAGGCTTGAAACTGTACTCTTGATGAAGCTTATAGTTAGAGTGGCTTAGGTTATCCTGGGCTATATCTAGAGCTATGCTGCTATAGGCTTAGGCTGCTGGAGGACAAAATGACCACTTTCACTCTGCTACATTCTCATACTCCAATTTTGCATTATTTTTTTTGCATAATTTTTTTTTAGCTTTTTAAATTTATGTTCTCACCTTAATGCTCACCTTCCACAGATGACACACTTGGCTCTGCCTCTCAGTGTTTACCCCGTCTCTCCTAGACATAGCAACTGGCTGAGTTTTTACTGTGACTCACTATGTGCTCCCTTTCATACTTTAAGACTTGAAAACTTGCTCAGAGTTCATCTGCTTAGCTGTCTTTCTCTCCTAGATGAAGCCACTAAAGGTGCTACAACCATTAATGTCTTACTTTTCTTTCCCATAGAAAGTACTTTTGGATCAGTGCTTCTGTGTTATTTCTGTGTCTCTGCTTTGTTCTCTCAAACCCCCAGTTGGTCGTAGCAGATGGCCGCTCACACTGAGTCTGGTTCTGCTGGAGGTTTTTTCCTGTTAATAGAGTTTTCCTTTCCACTGTTGCTACATTCATGCTCAGTATGAGGGATTGCTGCAAAGTCAAGGGGATATATCATTAAAGCATGATATATCTCCTTTAACCCTCCCTCAGTCCTGAAGGGGTCGCACAGACCCTGTGTGCGCTAGCCGAGTTTCCCCTGTCTCCTACGTGGTTTTCCCACACGCTGGGCTGCAGGGAGCCCTCCACATCACATTTCCAACCACTGCCCTAGATTTTTGGTCCTGTGGGGGTCAGAGCAACCCCGCATGCAGTTCTTTCTGGCGCCTCCTGTGACATCTGCCCCGCTCTGCACTAGCGCTTAGCCAGGACTACATACAGTGAGTTATTGCTCCTCTTCTTTTAAGCAATACCCTTACCACCTTCCTCCACGATCTGTTATTTGCTTCCTCCAGACACCACAAAAAGCTTGGGTTTCCAGTTCCCCTTTAAATATCATCTAATTCTTTGTAAATAAACTTTCTACTTGATTGTTACCCAAATATGTGTTTGTTATTTCTGCATGTGGGTCAAGAAGCTTCCGAGAGTCATGACGTATATAGTTAGCTTGTATTCCTATTTCTTTCATTTTGCTTGGTAGTTTTGGTTGAAATGTTCTGGTATAGTAAAGAGTTTAATTGAAATATGTTTTTCTTTGAGTTGAATTTTTTTTTAATGAATTGTATTTTAAGAAAATGTGTGAATTTCTTCCATGTGTGTGCAATGTTTGCTGTTCAGTAATGTCAGAGCTTGAGTCACCCTTTCTATTGTCCTAAAACCACCACCATATTGGGCTGGTATTTACAATACAACACTAACAGACCAAATTTAATTAAATATTAAATAACATAAGCATAATAATTACAGCACCGTCACTACACCAATGCAACTTTATGGGGAGCAATATTCTAATCTGTATGCTCTACATTGTAAACTGACCAAGCTTATAGATGACCCAAATGAAACATTTTTCATCTACATAATGAGCTATTTGGTTTAGTTTACCATATTTCTCAGGTAAGATTCTGAAACCCAGGACTTTCTTGTTGCAAGACAACTGTGCACTTTGAGAGTCTTAACTAAAGCTGTACAAAACATTAAAGGGATTGAAACTTTTGGGGACAGAGGGATAAAACACTGACAGATTTCTGCAGATTTACAGAATAATTAATTTGTTGCTTCCAGTCTTTTTGAACTGGAATGTTCTTTCATACAGACACACTTATTCCATTATTGTTAAAGGCTTGTCTATAGTTCAAGAGTTTTGAATTGCTCTGCTTTGCACTGGTAACCGGTAATTTTGTATTTTCTTGACATGTGCTTCTAAAATAGGAAATCTAAACAGACTGTCTCTGTGGCTAAGCTTTCATTTGACCAGAAAAAACAAGTGGTTAGCTTAGCAGAAACAGTTGGTTCCCCTTACACCTTTAAATAGTCAGCTTTTATCTGCCTGTTGTATGTGGTGGATGCTTTAAGACAAGCCCACTTTGCCAGTGTTTTCACATATTCTCACTTCATGTTTAAAGATAAAGCTCTATTCGGTCCTCTTTGAAACTTGTGACTGCTACATTACAGTACCTCTGCTCTGTGTTACTGGCTGCTTCATTACTAAGGACAGAGTGTTTTTTTCCCTTTTTAGAGATAAGTTTTACTATCACGGGGTTAGAATTTCTGTGTGTATTCATAATTATGCTTATGTTTTAAGACTTTTACAACTGGCTCTTAGAAAAAACATGTTTACAGCTAAAATGATAATCTTGCTCATTCTGCAAGGCATGTGTGTTTATTCATTAAGCACGTTCCTGCATGTAATAATGTAATAACATGGCACACCTTACTGAGTCACATCAGGCCTTTCTTTCTTCTGAAACTAAAAAAGTATATTGATTTTTGGAAAAGTCCAGCTTGTGTTTGAAATGTTGTTGTTCCTCCACTCTTTGTGCTACTAGTGAGAGGGTTGTTTCAATGCAACATTAGAAGTAGTCCCACCCTGTCTAGGAAAAGAAAACCCATAATGATGCACTTACAATACAAAAGCAAGCAAACAGCTGATCTTTATGAAAAACAAATGTTCAATGTAGACACGACAATGAAGAAAAAGTTAATTCCACAATACTTTAGTCTTTTTTTGGCTAAATATGAACATTGGTCTTAAAAACAGAATAGCAGCAAGATGGGTGGGTTTTGTATTGACTTCCTATTTTACTGTTAGTTTTAAATAGGTTTTGTCAAAATAAGGTGAGATCTTTCCATGTAATCCATGCAACATTTAGTAACTGCTCACATTTAACTCCATAAAAAGTACAACACCCTTATGTGTAATCCATGCAATAATTATTAAAATACACAGTTGAAGCAGTAGAGAGTGAAAACAAGCATGTTCTTATATTCTGGGACTGAGAGAATGGAAAGGCCTGTGTGGAGCCACATATTATCTGTCTTATCTTTTGCAAAAATATAAACAAGGGTATCCAAAGAAATGATGTATGATGATTTTCAATTCTATTCTAAGTATTAAATGAATTTAGTAATCTTTGATTATCAAGTTAAAAGATGTATGATTGGAATATGGTTAGGAACTAATAATTAAAGTAAAAAAAACATTAAGGTTTGAAATTCTCAATCAGCTATATATGAAAGAGATATAACATTGATCATTTGTGAGGCATGAATAAAAATAAGGAAGTGATGGTTTTGTAACTGTGTTTTAAGGTAAATGCAGAAAGCTGGGAATAGAATGTGAAATACTGTGTAAAGTTTAAGACTGAGCAGATTAGGGAGAGAACTGTAGGATGACTCGGAGTGACAAGAGCCAGCTGCATGCTGACAGAGAATCCTTTGAAGACCAGCTCAAGAAAGGGAGGATGAGTCTACAGCCAGCTGCGTGGCTATTACCGGCATCTCCAAGGCCGAAAAAGAAGAACCAGAAAGTCACGATGACCATGACTAAGTATTGAGCAATAACTGAAGCTGAGCAGAGTAGGTTGCGCAATAACTGAGAAGCCTAACAAGGGGCTGAGAGGTGAGAGCATCGGTACAATAAAGGCAATGCTGAAGGAGGGAACTGCGGCTGTTTCCTCGCAGAAGACCAGTGTCAAAATAAGGTGAGATCTTTCCATGTAATCCATGCAACATTTAGTAACTCCTCACAGTTAAATCCATAAAAACCACATAAATATCCTTTTGTGTAATCCATGCAATAATTATTAAAATACACAGTTGAAGCAGTGGAGAGTGAAACAAGCATGTTCTCATATTCTGGCACAGAGAGACTGGAGAGGCCTGTGTGGAGTCACATATCTGCCACATATTATCTGTCTTATTTGTTACAAAAATATAAACAAGTATATCTAAAGAAAATTATGTATGATGATTTTACATTCTTTCACATGTATTAAATGAAATTAGCAATCTTTGATTAACAAGTTAAAAGAAGTATAATTGAAATGTGATTAAGAACTGAGGATTAGAGTAAACAAATATTAAGGTTTGACATTCTCAGCTATATATGAAAGAGATATAACGTTAATCATTTGTGAAGTATGAATAAAAAGAATTATAACTGTGTTTTAAAGTAAATGCAGAAAGCTGAAGAATGGAATGTGTAATACTGTGTAAAGTTTAAAACTGAACAGATTAGGGAAAGAACTGTAGAATGACTGGGAGTGAGGAGAGCCAGCTTCATGCTGACAATGAACCCTTTTGTAAAGAAGGAAGGGAGGAGGCGACTATAGCCAGTTGTGTGGCTATTATTGGCATCTCCTTGGCCGAAACAACAGCATTCATGGGTCACAGTGACCGTGACTAAAGTATTGGGCAATAACCAAGAAGCCGAGCGCATCAGTGTGGTCACAGTAACCGTGGCTAATGTATTGAGCAATAATCAAGAAGCCGAGCGGAAAAGGTTGCGCAATAACTAAGAAGCCTAATAATGGGCTGACTGGTGAAAGCATCAAGCACTATAAAAACAATGCTGAAATTAGAAACAGGGTTGTTTCCTCGCAGAAGACCAGCGAACAAGATCGGACGGAGAAACGAAGCTTAGATGGAAAAGGAACAGAGACACAGCCCCACTGATCGACTGCATTAAAAAGAGGATCAACCCGTGGGCCCAGAAAGGACTGTGCCTCAAGATTAAGAATCTGATTTCATCTAAAGCCTTTTTATCCAGACAACAGAAGTGAACTTGATCGGTGAACAGCTGATTGCCCCAAGTTTCAGACTTCTGGAAGTCCTGAATCAACCTCATTTATGTCTCCGGGTTTCCTTCAACTCTTCAGCCTCTGGAAACTACTGTCTTTGGAGACATATAACAACAAAGATCCTGTTTAACCATCAAAGCCTGGAGCATCAGTGCCTGCCACTTAAAGGAAGAAAACTGAAGATTAAGTCGTATTCCCTTCAAGAAACCACTCTTTGTTACCAGAAGAAACATCTCTATCAGGTGCATGGATGAGCTTCCGTCTTCAAAGCCTCTCCAAACTCAATAGTTTCAGCATCAGGGAAAGACAGGTTGAGTTATTTGATTCATTTCTATTATTGAATTTATTATGTTTTACTGAATTTAAGCTGTTACTGACCCCTGCAAAAGCGATACTAATTAAAGAAAGCATATAAAATTCTAGTTAAATCGTGGACATTCGATTATTTGAGTCACCGTATTGTTGGTTTTTCATTGGTGGTAAAAAGTCTTGTTGCCTGGTTCTAAGATNGCTGTTACTGACCCCTGCAAAAGCATTACTAATTAAAGAAAGCATATAAAATTCTAGTTAATTCGTGGACATTCAATTATTTGAGTCACCGTATTGTTGGTTTTTCATTGGTGGTAAAAAGTCTTGTCGCCTGGTTCTAAGATATTTTTAGGAGGTTTTTATAGGTTGCCTTAGCCAAGGTTGTTAAAACAGCGCCCTTGGGGCTCATGCTGAGCCACTAAAATTAACCTAGCCCATATACCAAGAGCCAGTTGTAAAAATAGGGAATTAGCAGCCATGAACAAAAGTGACTGTCGAAGGTGTGGATGACTGCGATAGGCTACTTGGTTGCCCGGACCTCTATTTGAAGAAGGGCGAGACTTTTGGATGAAGGCTGTCAGAGGCTAGGCGAGTCATTTCCCGACACCAGCTTAAACAGAACTTTCAGTAAACCTGCTTAGTAAGATCTTTCAGGATTAGGGAAGTCCGGACCCATTAGATGGAGAGTTGGATTGAGCAATCCCTTTAGACGTGGGAAATAGGAGGGAGGGGATAGCTCATCGGACAACGAAAGGTGTTTACTTAGTTATCAAATTTAGTAAATTATGTTTAGGAACTATTATTAACTAGCTTGAAAACCAACAACCTTTCTGTTGAATACTCTTTAGTAGCAAGCACGTGTTCTTACCGGTTAGTAGTTAAGCTAACAAAGAAGCGGCTAGCTTAGCACCAGAATCAACACATACCTTTAAAATACCAGGGTTAATAAAGGGTTAAAATGCATAAGCGCGGACGGCGTGTTATGAGCAATGTTCTATTTAAAATCACCCTTTAAATAAAGTTTATCTTAACTTTAAAACATACAAAGAACACAAACCGGCACGTGTGCTACAGATAGCCTGCTAGCACTAAGATAGCCGAGTTTCACACAAACTTCATAAAATGGTATGAAATTCAGACTCAGGCCCCATTTAAGAAGCCTAATATTTAAGTAAAAAGAAAACTAAGTATGACATATAAGTCTATGTCTAACAATAAAAAGACAAAATATAGCAATCGTTAGAAGTATATACAGCGGAGAGCAAAAGAAAAGAAACATACACAGTTAAATATTGAAGTTGAAATTAACTTTGACAAGTACTAAATACACATGTAAAGCATGAGGTAGTCCTTAATATTGCACCTATAAGTGAGTGAAATATTGCACCTTTGATGGGTGAAGTGTTTAGTGGATGTCAGTGTGTAGTGAGGGAGTCTACAGAGTGTGGCTGGAGTTCAGCAGTCTGACAGCTTCAGGGAAGAAGCTGTTTCTGAGCCTGGTGGTCTTGCTTTCAATGCTCCTTAGCCGCCCACCTGAGGCGAGGGACTGAAACAGTCTGTGTGCGGGATGGGTGGAGTCCTTTATGTTGTGGATGGCCCTCCCCCTGCATTGTAATGTGTAGAAGTGTGGGGAGACTACTCTTTACCACCCTCTGCAGAACCTTCCTCTCAGCAACAGTGCAGCTGCCACACCAAACAGTGATACAGGTGCAGAGGATGCTCTTCATCGCACAGTAGTAGAAGCTCCTCAAGACTGAGCTCCCAAGTCCAACATTCCTCAGTTTCCTGAGGAAATAGAGACAAGAATTTATTAACAAAAATAAGTCAACTCAAAGTCAAACATATTTCAATCAACAAACTCTTTCCTATGCTAAAACAACCCAACTAAACTACCAAGCAGAATGAAAGAATAAGGAACACTAATGGGCTATGTACAGTATAAACAAGTTGATCAAAGACTGTTGAAAACCATGACCGAAAGAGTGATGCAATATATATCATGCAATTATGTTTGAAAACCAAGAATTATCTTGAAGAATCTGGAAAGGAAGTTAATTTAGTTTTGGAACTAACCTAGGCAAAAATTGGTATACCTTTAGACAACCATTCACAATGCAAGATCAGATAAAACATTATTTTAATAAAACAATATTTTAAAGAATGATTTGCTGAATAAAACCAACCTTCTGGTTGACCAATTTTCAATGGTGTTTAATTCGCTGCCTTCAGTTATTAAAATAATATTCAAAGAAATATTATTAAGGAAATCATTTAAGGGAATATTATTTAGAATAAGAACCAAATCTTTTGATAAATGGCTCTTAATGGTGTTTACTTAGTTATCAAGTTTAGAAAAATAATATTTAGGGAAATATTTTTTCCTAGATTGAAAACTAACAACCTTTTTGCGTAAACGACCTTTAGCTGACCCTTAATAGGCAAGCCTGTGTTCTTAGCTGTTAGCGGTTGGAGCTAAACAAAGAAGCTCATAGCTTATCATTAGAACCAAACACACACCTTTAAAATACCACTAATAAAAGGATTGAAATGCATAAACATGGATGGTGTGCTTTGACCGATCTTCTGTGTTTAAAATCACCCTTTAAAAAAAGTTTGTCTTAACTTTCAAAAAAACACAAATACAGAACATATAAACTGGGTGCATGTGCTGACAGCTAATCTGCTAGCACTAAGATGGTTGAGTTTTCATCACAAACAAAACCAAACGACATAAAACGAAAAATGTTTAGTTTATTTCATTCTAAACTACTTGTCTCTGCCCAAAACTACCACTTACGTGAACCAGGCTGAGGAAAAGTTGTTCGGGGCAACGAAGTTGAGGAAAGCATCCACGCTGAACAAAGGGTTAACTTGCAACTAACCCCAGAGCTGTGGGGGAGGGCAGTTCGTGCTGCCCTCCCCCAACATTTCAAAAAACACAACATTTCAAAAAACACAACAACATTTCGAAAACCATGACAACATTTCAAAAAATATGACAACATTTCAAAAAACACAACATTCACAAAACCCAACGACATTTCAAAAAAATGCAGCTAAATGACAAATGCACGTTAGTGCAGATTTTTCTGGCATTTCTGAAATTTGGTTCTTCTTTCTGGTTTTTCTGGCAAACATACACACTTTACAAATTAATGACTACTTTGTGATTTAATAACATTTGGTCAAATCCCTCTTATAAAACAAAAAAATTAAAAATTTAGTGCATGTACTTGAATCAAGACTTATATCTCTTGACCTTGGAGCTGCATGTTTTTAGTTGCACCTTAATCACTTAATCAGTCTGATGTTTGGAAATAGGAACAACACTGAAATAAAAGTCGGAACCAAACATACAAAGAGCAGAACATAAGAAAAGACACAAAAAGAAAATTATAACAAAGGAATCAACTTTTATGGAAACACCTTAGTGACAATGATGCAGCCCAAAATAATCCAAATACAAGCACAAGTGAGAACCAGAAAGACCAACACCTGTGGATCATGATACATGTAACCTGTTTATTTATTTTTTTTTATTTCACAATTATTCACTATTTTGTGCTGTTCCATCTCTTAAACTCAAAATAAAGTGCATTAAAACCTGTGATTATATAATAAAACAAACAGGATAATTGTGAATGGTTGAGATATGAGATCAACTCATTCTTTTGCATAAATGCATAAAGAATATTATTGTTTCTTAGAATGAGCTTATTGAAGTTGAACTGGTCATAGTTAACCTTGAGGACAAGGACTTTGTGAATCCAGGTTTTTGAAAAAATAATCCAATAAATAAAGCATAAAAGACAAAGAAAAATATGGGCCACAAGAGTTTCTCCTAAAAAATACATGACAGAAAGAAAAAAAAATCTTGACTGGTGGTGAATACCAAAGACAAAGAAATCCATATGCAGTCTGTTTGTCTGTGTGTAAATAGTGTTGGGGTTGATGCAGACAGCTTTGAAGCCTAACCACCATCACGGTTTACCAGGTGAAATCCAAATGAGCCTCACATCAAAGAGTTGTTGAAGCCAGTTATTAGAAACAGCAAACTGCTGGATTTTCATTTCAGACATTTCATGTCTATTAACTGTTGCAGCCATTTTCTTTACTTCAGTATATTGTCTATTTATGCAGATAGAATGAATTTCCCTCACTTGATTCATTTGTGTGCATTCTATTTAATTTGGTTTAAGTCCAGACATCATGTGAACTGCTTTCTTTAACCGTGAAAGGAGGTTGTTTTGATTATTATTATGAATATATTATTTAATATTTGATTTTAATATTTTATTAAATAATAATTTGGTCTGTTAAGTGTTGTCCTGTGAATACCAGCCCAATAAGGCGGTAGTATTAGGAAAACAATGAAAAGAGTGAAATAAGCTTTCATTCTAAACTAATCTTCTCTACCCAAACCCTACCTCTTACGTGAACCGTGCTAATGAAAAGGTTTCTGGGCAACGAGCTGAGGGAAGCAAAGCTGTCCAGTCAGCTACGTGTGGATTGAACTGTACAACAAAGGCACATTGCGGCAACTTCAGTGGCGGGGTAGCTCTCGCTACCTGGACATGCACGCAGGAAGGCGTACAATGTTGTTGTCCTGATGCCTTCTTCTCCAGGCCGTGGGGGAAAATTTGCTTCAATTAGGGTTGCTTCTGGATGCCTCCTCTTTCATGAATGAATGCTGGATTATATGAGCAGCAGATCAAATACTTAACTTGGAGTTGTTTCGACTGGCCGATGTTCGATCGAAGGTTCGTAGTTATTTTGGATCCAAGGACTCTTTGAAGGTTGGCCTCAGGCTCACCCACCTGTTTAAAGACCTTCACCTGATGCACAGTGTCTCGTCTGTACGACCTCTGTTGAGAGTCGCATGGATTGCGGCCACCATGTTGGAACACAGCGTTTTTGTCCAAACAGTGACTCTCTCCTCTTCCTGAGCTAGGTTGGATGCAAGTTAGTGTGACACTGAGAGGTGAGAGGTTCATACAGGCCTTTGTGTACAGTTAAATTCTTTGAGTCCATGTTCATCCATGTTTTACTTCATGGCTGGGGTCCCAACAAGTTGTAAGATATGGTTTTTGCCTAATTTCAGAGGAGCTGGTGAAAAATAGCTGTAAGAACAAGCGAGTACACTCACAAAGTGTTATGGCGGCTTCTGAAACTGGGGTTGGAATGAAATGGATGGAAGTTTTTACGCCAGGCTTCACTGTATAAAAAGACAGCATTTTTCCCCCTCTCTGTCTGACACTAAATCGGACTAAACTTTTCCTCTTTTAAAATTTAAAATTAACACAGTTTTTTCTATTCAGTAAATGCCAGAATAATGAGAGAGAGATTTTGTTCTCCCTCTGTTAAAATTCAGAAATTTCCATACATTTTCTTGGTATTCTGTATGGTTGCATTGTAAACTGTATAACCTGGGTCAAATGTTTGGGTACTCTTCCTTCCTGGCCTTCAGAAACTGTCAAAGCTCAGTGACAAATACTAACAATACGTTACTTTAACCTCTTGAAGTATTCAACTTTATTTCTTCAGATATTTCTTAAATTTTTCTACATAATGTTCTTCCTTTTATGATGCCATCTAAAATTCAGCCAATAAACTTTCTTAGAATGCTTCATGGCAACAAACCTTATACTCTTGCAAAGCCAATTCACTGGCATAGTGCAACAATTGTTTGGGAAACAGTTGCTGTGGGAAAGTATCTCTTTTTAACTTTAAATTTGGGATTTTTCTACAATGAACAAGGCTTTGTAAGGCGTGGACTACAAAAATAAACTCCTTAAGACTTTTATGTGCAACCCTGGAGGATGACACAGCATGCCTTTCTCTATTGCTGAAACAGTCGTGCCTTTGTGATTTAGGTACACTTAATCCCTACTCTCTCTCAATGATAGCAAATGAACAAACAATATGACACAAATGGTTTTATAAAATCAACACATCACAGAGTTTGGAAAAGAAGAACACAAATTATGATGTTTCCTCACATTCAAGTCTGTGTTGCAGGTTCAGGCAAGACTATCATTTATCCTATACTGTTGTATTTGACATGTAGAGAAAAGCTGTGAAGAAAGGAGTTGAATGTATGTACTGTCTGTCAAAATGTGGGAAATATCTAAATTCTGGGGTGGGATAAAATGCAGTCCTGTAAAACGCACCTAAAATAGTTTCCATATTCTTAGCAGCCAGCAGGGCAACTCATCATTGACTGCATATGCTTAAAAGCAAAAGAAAACTTGTTTCAAACTTTAATGACAGATAAGTTTCTTTTTTTTTTTTTTTATCTTTTTTTTACCCCTTTTTCATGTTGCCCTGGGCAGCTGGCCATATGACCCATATCAAAAAATCGCCACTGCAACCTGCTTTTAATAGTCTGTTCAAATTCTTTGTAGCTTTCCATTAATACAACTAGTTCTTCTGAACACGTGTACTGAAAACACATCAAGAAATGTGAAAGAACCAGTTTAAACAAGTTAACCATTCTAAAATGTAAAATGTTTATGTGGGAGTTTTGCCTTCTTTTGGGTTGTCACTTGTTGGAGGATTGTTTGATGGTTCCTCCTCAGTTGGTTTGTTTCTCTACAGTTCTGCTTCCTCTCTACACTAGGTCCTAGTTTGGTAATCTTGAAACATCCTCAGACTCCAGTTGAATTTTCCTTAAATATACAGATGAGTTCATATGTCCACATACAGTCATCATGTTATCTTTTAATTTTAAAGTTGGTTGGTTGGCTGCAAAGGGTTCAGTTTAATTCAGGTTTATTTTAAACAGGCATAAAATTGTTGATGCAGAATCAAAGGTATATTTATAATCCCCATAAATATATGGATACATTTTCCTAGAGTTGATGATTTAGCTCAATTAACTGTCCACTGTCGCCACAAGTTTGCCCTGGAGGAGGGACTGCTTGAGAGCCAACCATTGCAATCCGCTAAGCTGCCTTAGATAGATAACTTTGTAGCAATTCTATAATTAGAATTGAATTGGAACAATTGTAGCTTGTTTCAATTTGTTGTTTTCCTGCCATGGACCTGGCAGTTGAATATATGTAGGTTTTTGATAGTGGTGTGGCTACAACCATTCCAGAAACCTAATGTTAGTCTGCTTTTGTCATAAAGTCTGGGTGTTGAGTAGGACCTAAGTACAGATGGGAATGTTGGAAGAACATAGATTATTAAATAAAAGAAAACTTACAAACAACACAAGGAGAGCAGTATGTGGAACATGGGCAGAAACCCAGGCAGAGAATAACAGGCATGGAAACAAGGATTAGGGAGAGTGTAACGGGGGAATCCAACAGGGAGAAAATTGAATTGGTGAGCTCAAGTACTGAAGGATGAATCGAGACATGACATAGAGTAATCTGGTGGGTATGAGGAACAGCTAAGACCCACTAAGAGAGTGCTGAGGGAGAGAAGAGTAATGAGCAGGATCAGATAGAGGGGAACACGGGAAGGAAATCTAACAGAAATGATCTAAATGTACAGAATAAACTAAAAAATAAATAAATGGGATGAACTCTTATAGTAACACTGATAATATAAACATCAAGGAAAGAAACAGATATCTATAGAATTCCAAAGATCAAACACCTAAGGACCATGCCAGCTTTATCTATTCCATATCCAACTTTGATGTGTTTGGGACCATTGTATGGTTGGAATACTCAATTGTGTCTGAGGTTCAACCATCTAACCCAAATCATCACCACTGATGAACGGAAATACATCAGGTTGTTTAGGAACCATGTGAGCCCAAAATAAACTGAAATATGCTGAAATTTGCAGCTGCACACATGGACAAGCCAGATGTCTTCTGCAGAAAGGGTTTATGTTCAGATGACACAAATATTGAGCTATTTGGCAAGAAGTTGGATTGGAGGTGTCAAAGTGAGACTTTTAAACTTATGACAATGTATCAACTGTCGAGCGTGGTGGTAGCTTATTTTAACTTATCTTGGCTGGTAAGGCAGATCTATGCTTCTTAAAAAAATCTTTTAGCATAGCAGTGTTGTGGATTTTTCCTATCAAAGTGGGAGAGAAGACAACTCATTAACAAGAGAAAGACCGGACTTTGTCTTTATAAGTTTATTCAAATTCATACAGCGTTTGAGGACCCAGTCACTGAGCTTAGTCAGAGGAGCAGAGCCCCGAACAAAATTTACAAACAGTGTTTATACCAGTATGTGGATGTTATCTCAACTTAGAAGGGTCTTGAAATATGGCCCCCAGACCCTCCCCGGGTCAGAGGTAACAAAGTTATTTATGAGGGCACCCATCTGCCATCCCTTGAGATATAACATTTCAGGGAGTGTTAACCATAAAAATCTCCTGATAATGAATTTAGAGCCCATCTCCTCAAATTAACAAAACACAGAGGTCATAGGTGAGAGAGGTAAAAAGAAGGTGAGAGCATTAAAATAATTTTCCACAACAGCAGCTTCCCACAACCAGGCACACCTTTAGTGAGAAACGGGGAGAAAGTAGCAGGTGATCACACGAGAAACCATACATCTGCTTCATAGTCTAATGTGATTAGACCCCGAGCATTTCTGTGCTTTATAGTATTGGCAAGGTCAAAATGACTTCACAAGTTGAAACTAGATGTGATTCTAAAAGAATCAAACTTTAACCTTATTTTATCATTTAAAAGCAATTTAATACACTTAACAAAAACCCTTTTCCCCACTTACCTCTCCTCAGCAAGACTCTCAGCAGAGAGCAGTGCAAACGTCTAATATGATATAGTAAACAAGGAAATTAAACAAATAGAATTTTCATGGAAAATCAACAGATTTGGGGGAAATATAAATAACATTTTAACACACCTGTTATAGCTGATTCATGCTGAGGGTCTGTTTTTCTGCCAGGTGTACTGGATCATTGCACAAAGCTGATATATTTACTGCATAGTCAATAGGAATTAAACAATCAAGATAACACCATTCAACAACTGCTACACCTCAGAATTGTCACAGTGTGATGTTGGAGTGGACCCCAGAATGCAGACAGGCAGGAAGCAGCATGGCATGTTGAGTAGCAAGGTTTTAAAGTAACAAAAAGAAAACTTACAGGAGGCTGCATGAGACAGATGCAGGCATGAAAAAAGGCTTTGGCATGGCAATAGAGGACATGGTCAGGCTTGAACAGAAGACTGAGGGTATATGGGCAAAACACAGGTGAAAACAAAGAACTGAATGGCATGCAACAGGTGGGCCAGATGAAGTTGATTACAAGCTGTGGCAGGAGTGAACACAAAACATGTCTGGAACTAAAACATGAATACAAGAATCCCGAGAAACTAAACCTAAGGAAATAACTAAAGCACCACCTGGAATATGATCAGACACAAGATCCAAAACATAACTTGAAGAACATAATCAGAAAAGGCCCCCAAACCCAAACACCCTCAACAAATCATGCAAATAACACTATCTTAGAAAAAGATGCCAAAATTGTAGAGACAGGGCTGGTTGAGATGTTCTAATTCTGTCATAACTAAAGCAAAGTTCCCTCTTTCCAACTCAAGTCTAGCATTCTCCTGTAGTTGGCATAATACACCAACACTTGTGCATCTTTGAAAGGTTTGGTCATCTCCCGTTAGCTGTTCTAATCACCGGTTGAAATATCTATTTCTTTAGTTTTATTTGTGAACCTTCTCTGTGTCTCAGGAGGTTTACTTTACGGACTTTGAATTAAAATCATTTTAATTTCCACATTTATTTTACAAAATATTCGTTACCTTTTTTTTTTTATTTTATAACCTATTGGTGTTATTAAATAATTTTCAGTTTCCAGCTTTCCAGTTTAAAATTCCTAATTGTGTCGATTTATTCATCTTTATTATATTATATTATATTATATTATATTATATTATATTATATTATATTATATTATATTATATTATATTATATTATATTATATTATATTATATTATATTATAATTCTGTCTAAACTACTTTAATAGTTTATGCATTTTCTAGAAGACTGGCAATATTCTACCTTTCTCACTCCAAGCAAAAACTACAAGAGAGGCTGGAGCCAAACACCAATCTCACAGGATTACCTTTCTGCCAAACAAATAATCCATCTTAATCCACTGTGGCAGCTGTGTGACTGTGGCCTCCCACTCTGCCACATTCGCTTCAAACGACAGAGCTGTAATGCTCCTATAATGAACATGTGACATAGTTTGTTGCCCCCCTCTCTGGCTCACACTGCCTGGAGACATATGTGATTACATGAATTAATGGCCATAGTTTCTGGTTATATATGTTTCAACTAAATTCCTCAAATCCTGGCAGTGAGCACTTGTGAGGAACTATTAAGTTTCTGGTGTGGATGGTCACTGGCATCCATCCATCCATCCATCTCCAGCAGTCATTGGGCAAGAGGTGGGCGAGATACAGAGGCAGAATTTGCATATCACAGATAAACGTTGCGTACTTGTCTCCTATCCCTTTCCTTAAAAAATAAGAAAATCTCACCAGTGCCCCCTTTCTATTAGTATCTACTCTGCTAAACTCGGGTCACCCTTTTTTCCATTACAATTAACTACCATTTAAATGTGGGTGGGATCATCAATCACTATGAAGCCCCACAGTCATAAAAAGAACTTGATATGATTTGTATGCGGCACAAAAATTAAACACAACAGCACTATCTATGGCTGTTGCGAGTTAGGGTGAAAGAAGAGAGTCAGAGAAGGATGCGGGCAGCAAGACAGAACATTCTGGATATGTACAGGAGAGAGGTAATCCATGGAGTGGTATAAAACTGAAGGGTACAATGTAGAGGACGTGCAAGTTTTAAGCTGGTCTTATACAGAACAAGTCCAGTGTACAAGAATTTACCATTGAAGACATTAGTTATTAAAAACTGCTGTAACTAGTGACGCTGTCACCTACCCAATCAGTTACCAACAGTCTTCTGATATTGTGCTTTCAGTACGGGTCGGCACCCTTGGAACCCGAAGCAAGCAGGTACTAAAAACAGTAATGGTTCCATGTAACCATTACTATTGGAAAAGCCTAAAAAGCAAGTAGAGCTGTACCAAACTGCACTGAGTAGGCACTAGTAAAAAAGGGGCATAGGTGTTCTTCACACAACTGCGCAAGTTTTTAATGTGCATTTAGGGTTTCCTTGTGGTGGTTTAGGGCACATTCTCTGGAAGAGAGAGCAGAAGTAGTGAATCTTCAAGGAATCAAAAGTGTTAGATATGAATATTGATCAGGGCTTAGTTGTGCAGTCTTGTATGTCAGCATTGTTTCCTCAGTTTGATGAATACTTTGTCAATGTTAGGCCGTGCATTTTAAAATTTACCCTTTGTCTTGAAGTATGATTTTCTTGTAATATCTGCATTCACTTTGTCAGATGCTGATTGATGCAAACAGCAGAACCTGTCAGATTCCTTCTTGCTTTCATGCTGTAGTTTTGTGTTTCCTGTTTACAAATTGGTTGCTAATGTCACTTTTTCTCTCTTGATAGAACGTAGGTAGGATTAATTGTTGTTCCAGTCCACTTTAATTACCTTGGATAGAAGAAAGGTAACTGCCTGTTACTCCACATATATGGCATCTTGCTTAAAGCACCCCCCACCATTGTCAGCAGTAACTGCCTGTGCAGGTATCCTTGGTTTAATCTGAAGACCAGTGACAATCATAGCCTTTAACCTGGAATACATTGCGAACTCTGCCACTCAGTTCTCCAGGTGCAGCAAAGCCATTACGTCCTCTGCTCCAGGATAGCTTTCTGTTGTTGCTTCCCAGTAGAATTATCTTCCATCAAGAAATCTACTGTTTTCTCAATATGCTTTCCTTCTTCTGCCAAAAATTTTTTATGCGGGTCCATAATGAGTTAACTGAGGAACAATCAAAAGAAAAATGGTCTCAGAAATTAAGAATAAAAAAAGAGAAAAAATAGTAAGGCACAGCTCTTTCCAGTCTTATCAACTTCATGTCCAAACAGGTCCAAACAGGTGGTGACCAGTATAATCCACCAGAGTAAATCAATTCTTGCACCTTGAGAGACTGGCACATTACTGGTCCCATTTTATTATTTAATCTGTCCTTCCGTCCTACAATCAATTGTGAACAAGACAACATCATTCTACAACTCCTCTGCTTCAGCCAAAGACTGGCCCCAAAGTAGAGGAGGTGATCAACCTTTTTCTGGCTGTGAACCGTCTTCTCAGCCTCAGGGGAGGAAAGCTCAAGAATAGAATATGGCTTGTGTGGGAATAGGCAAACACTGTATGGCTCGTACTCTGAAGCTTTTTGAGCTGTCGAAAAGACTACTAATGCATTTAATAATGTAGT
This sequence comes from Characodon lateralis, assembly GCA_036250325.1. Classification (NCBI taxonomy): domain Eukaryota; kingdom Metazoa; phylum Chordata; class Actinopteri; order Cyprinodontiformes; family Goodeidae; genus Characodon; species Characodon lateralis. Next base: position 18,268 of record JAHUTJ010074887.1, read on the forward strand.
AGCAAACTGCAATCCAGGCTTTTAATTCTAAATAATCTTTTTTTAATTACTTGCAACTTGAAGGTGTTCCTGACAGGCTTCTTGATCATTTTTTCCTTGGTCAACACACTTCACCTCCCTTGCCTGCTGATGGTGGTCAGAGGGCCCGGTGGCACTGATTGTATGCCAGCCTCACTTCTGTCAGTCTGCCCCAGGGCAAATGTGGCTACATTGTAGCTTACCACTGTCAGTGTGTGAATGTGGGTATGAATAGGTGGCTGACTGATTATAGTGTAGAGCGTTTTGGGGTCTCTGGGGATTTGATATAGCGCTATACAAGTTCTTACCACTTACCATTTACCATTCTGCTTGGTATTTGTCACCCAAAAAGTCAGTTGTTATAGTATTTGAACCTCTTCATCCTCTACATCATGACAAGTATTAAGTCATGCCTATAAGTATACAAAGAAATTCCAGCTTTGTTGAACTTGCTTTCTAAGGATACATCTCTGATAACAGGGAAGTAGGGTTTCGTGTGTATATTCTTCTTTTTCTGTTGGCTTTCTCCTCTTAGGGGTCACCACAGCAAGTCAGCTGACCCTGTTTTCTCCATTATCTTCTCTCACACCCACTACTATCATGTTCTATTTTTCTCCATCTATAAATCTCCTCTTTGGTCTTCCTCTAGGTCTCCTACCTGGCAGTTCCAGCCTCAGCATCCTTCTACCACTATACTCTCTATCCCTCCTTTTTACATGCCCAAACCAACTCAGCCTGACCTCTCTGACTTTACTCCAATACATCTAACATGAGCTGTCCCTCTGATGCACTCATTCCTGATCCTATCCATCCTTGTTACTCCAAAAGAGAACCTCAGTATCTTAATCTCTGCGACTTTTATCTTTGCATCCTGTCTCTTTCTTATACGCCTTTTTCACTGCCTCATATTAGCCGGCTCAGCTAAGCTCCACTCAGTTTTGCTCTACTCAGTACGGTACCAGATGTGTTTCCACAGACCTACTGATGGCTGAAGCTATGGCGGCTGAAGCCCCACCTCCAGACGTCAGTGTAGGGTGTTGAGTTGCTATTAAAATTACTGTATGAAATTATCTGTGTGAAATGATAAAAAAATAAAAATGTTAATTAAATAGAAAATAAAAACATAAACTAAATAGTAATAATGTTTGTATTATTGTATATGCAAAAAATGTCCTGTTTTTGTTATATGTTTCATGTATACAATGATCATGTATAAAATTATCCACTGGGATTATTATCTGGACCACACAGCCCAGCCAGAACTTATAAAAAAAGGCTCAGTGGTTCTGTGGTGAGGGGCTGTGGCAAGAGAAGCAGAGAGGAGAGAGACCGCTGTCTGGACTGATGATACTCCAAAGTTTGCTTGAAGAAGTTAACATTGTGGGCTTAAGGAGGACGTTTGTGTCTCAGCTTTGGCAATAGCGAGGACAAGAACTTTAAAGAGCAAAATTGCAGACTTTTGACCATGATAAAGTTAGTTTTACGTTGGATATTGGACATTTGTGCTCTGCGAATTTAGCAGAGACTTCCTCCCGTTCTGAGGTAACCCCAGTCTGATTACGGGCAGTTGCTCTCTGCCTGCTCACTCCTCCAGCAGACGCTGGTTTGCTTAAGGGCCATCAATAAATTTCCAAACCATACTCTTTGTTTCATAAGGGTATTGTTTTGTGTCTTTTGAGGGAAGTGTATGTGCGTCTCAACAGCTGATTTTATGTGTGATCAGCTGGTTTAGGATGTTATTAATTACAGCGCTTCACCTGTTTGCAATTCAGGAAGCTGACATGGTACCCATTTTCTTTCAGCCTTAAGGCATGGTTTAAAATTTGTAAATAGTAAAATAATATTTTGGTTTGACCCGCTCCGGCCATTGTGGTCATAATTGTAGTTACTCTTGACTTTCATTAACTTTTTACTACGCTATCCAGCGTCCACCTTCTCATTCCTCCTGGTCTCATGGCCAATCAGTGAGCAGTAGTCTGTTCACGTCATGTGTTTTCCCTACTCACAAAACACCTGACACTTTTCTCCACCTGTTCCAACCTGCTTGGACTTGTTTCTTCACCTCTTTTCCACACTCACCGTTGCTCTGGACTGTTAACCTTAAGTATTTAAAATCCTTCACCTTCTTTGTTTCTGTTCCGTGTAACCTCACAGCTCCACTTGGAACCCTCTCATTCAGACACATGTATTCTGTCTTGCTTCTTTATTTAACTTTATTTCTCTCTTTTCTAGGGCAAACCTGCTGCTCTTCTGATTTTCCTCCAACTTTGCCCTGCTCTCACCACAGATCACAACGTAATCTGCAAACATCACATTCCATGGAAATTCCTGTCTAAGCTCATCTGTCAACCTGTCCATCACCAGAGAAAACAAGAAGGGGGACAGAGCCCCTAGGGCCCTGTCCCAATACTTGCACTTCCACCCTTATGTCCCTGAATTGTGCGTTCCCAGTGATGGGTTCGAGTGCGTAGTGTGTCCCAATTCTCCAGAGTGGTCCTTAGCCCTGCCCCCTTTGTGCCCTCAGTCCACACTTCGGCGAAGCCCGCGTCGAAGCGGGCTTCGCCGAAGTATATTACCCACAATTCACTGCTGCAGATGACATTCTGAGCAAAAACCAATCACAACCATCAACGTAATCAACCATCAAATCAGAATCATAAGAACTGTGTCAGTAGCACATAACACTGAAGTTACCTTTCAAACAAACACTGGCGCAGCGAGAGTCTGGTTTATAAGCCTCCTCCACTTCCTGCACTTTCTTCTCCTCAAAACAATTGCTTGTTGCAGTTTTAAATAGTTTTTTTAGCAGCAAGACTGCGAAAACATTGCTGGTTCCCGCTCTTTTAGATGTTGCAGTTACAGTGCAGAGGTGCAAGTCGATAACGTAACCCCTACTGTCCCAATTCTCCAATTTTGCACGCTTGTAACCTGCGCACTTCAACCCCTACATGCACTTGTAAAAAGTACACACTTCATAGAGGGGCGTAGAGTGTAGTGTGGGTATTGGGACAGGGCCTCGATGCAGTCCCACTGCCACCTTGAACTCCTCTGTCACACCTACAACACACCTCTCCACTGCCTTACAGCTCTCATACATGTCCTGCAACACTAACATTTCTGTGCAACTCCAGACCTCCTCATGCAATACTACAGCTCCTCTCTCAGCACCCTCTCATATGTTTTTTTCTAAATCTACAAAACGCAATGCAACTCCCTCTGACTTTCCTCTATCAACTTACTCAAAGCAAATACTGCATCTGTAGTACTTTTTTGACATACAACCATAATGCTGCTCACAGATGCTCACTTCTGACCTCAGTCAAGCCTCTACTACTTTTTCCCATAACTTTATTTCCTCTGTAGTTGCCACAACTTAGGTGTGCATGATACCTTTAAATAATACGCTCAATTGCCCACACAAAAAATAAAAAATAAAAATAAAGTATGTTTTCCCAACATTTTCCTTACGGCAAATGTTGTGTTTAAGATCTCCTTAGTTGTGTTTGTTGACCGGGTATGTTTTTGGACCTTGGTTTTTCATCTGTTGGAGATTAAGAGTCAATAACAGCCATCAGACTGTTGTTGCAGGACATGGCTGGCTCCTTCCTGTTCTTCAAGCCAAATGGATAGTTTGTTTTACTGTCATTTTTTTATCTGTTTTTTGGAAACAGAACTTCTACAGTCTTCTGCTTTCTTAGTCATTGAAAGTATCTTGAATTATCTTTCAACACCATTTACTACCCTGGTGAATCAGTTCAGGTTTAGTTAATTCAATATTTGATATGGCGGCTTACCATGGATGCCTTCTTGAAAATTTTCTGCAAAATCAATACTGTATTAGTCAAAGCATTAATACAAGGTAGACATAATAATAATCATCATCTTTATTGGTCATTGCACATTACAACAAAATTTGTCCTCTGCATTTAACTCGTCCCTTACAGGGAGCAGTGGGCTGCCATTGTGCGGCGCCCGGGGAGCATTCTGGGGCTAAGGGTCTTGCTCAGGGACCCAGAGTGGCAATCTGTGGGATTGGAACCTGGCCCCTTGTGTCCCCTCTGGAACACAAACCTCCTGCTCTAACCACTAGGCCACCACTCCCCA